>JALIZF010001163.1:0-92500 GCA_029948255.1 Telmatactis stephensoni
TTGTAATTTACCATTACAGTGGAACCCCATGAGTGACCACCTCTATTCGACAACCACTTTGAAATTTACAATCACATACAGTGGAAATTCGTGAATAACCAATGTCGTTTGAGGATGTGTAGCATTTTGAATTTGGCGGTCGGCAAACAAGCCCATGCCGAACGTAAACAAACACGTTTTTTTGTTGTTGTTGGAACAACAACTTGTGATGGTTTGTATTCACTTACTTACCTCAGAACATTAAACTTCTCATTAAACTCTTTATGAAAGACATCGGGACAATGTTCCATCACTGTTTCTCGGTTTACTACCAGAACTTCGACTCGCTCTCGACAAATAATTGTTGCTGTTCGGCGCGCGTCCTCCGTCATTAGTGCTATTTCCTGAAAATTGAAAAAAAAATCTGCACATTACCACCGGCTGTATAATTATGCGCTTCGTCAGACGAAAGTATCGACTTGGAATTGAGCGATACATCAACTGAGTGAAAACACCGCCTCTGCCCTAAAACTGAGGAGTTTTGGTAAGCTATCGACCAATTCTCAGTCGGGACTGTAATTAATCTGGCGCGCGAGCGGAGCGCATATTGGTGGTAAGAAAGAAAATAATTTATGAAGGAAACCTTATTGGCGACGTTATTCACTTCTCTAGCGTTTTTAAAACTCAGAAAACTACGTTATTTGGTTTATTACGAATTGTATTTGAGTACAGAAATTCTTATTTTAAAATCAAATATTTTAGAAACGTTTTAATGAATTTAACTTCATGAACATGTTCTCCATAACTTGATCAGATACATTCTCACTATGAAAATCTCTATATCATTTTGTACCTATATAGTAAGTAAACCACACATGCATCATTTGTTGTGTCTTTCGTCTTTCTTTTCTAAGAGTGTGTTTGCATGGGCGATTTTGTCCCGGGCTAAGTTCGTCACTCGAAGAGTCTTAGCTTGGCCGAAAAAATAACTTCAAGTCGCACTTGGTAGGAAAAAACTCAAGTAAACGTAGACGAATTCTTGTCCCGTTCTCCATGTAAAGTCATGTGAAACTCGGTCCCATGGTTTGAGATCACCCCATATAAATAAGCGCAACCTAACTTACCCCAAAAGCGTCATTTTTCTCCAAGACGTCTACAGTATTCGTGACGTGTATTCCAGTCTTTAAGTCACGTCGCGTCACAGTCACGGAAACTGTGCCCGAAACGATGAAGTAGAAGCAGAATCCAGGATGTCCCTGTCGGATAATAATTCGTCTCTTTTCGTACCTAGAAGTGAAGATATGGGATTAAAAATCCTAGATTACCCGACAATGACTAAACCGTAGACAGCCGGTGTCGAGCACCAAATTTGTCGCTAAATAAAACGGTCCGCGCGCGCACTCAACAATTTAAGGGGCATTATCACGATTAATTATGCGCATACGTCAGTTTCTGATTTTTTTCCGGGCAAACGGAAATTGTTTTTCTTTTTTGGCTTCTACCAAATTTTCTCAATGTAAAGGACAACAAGGGACCCGCTCTAAGAAGCCAACTCACCTTGCGTACGTCATTGTACGGCAAAGATGCCATTGAGCCTCTCTTGAGAATTTATTGAATGACTTCATACCACGAAGCAGCGTGACTAGCTTGCTGATTTCTGTGTCAGTCCTGTCAGATGGAGTTAGAGCACATGTCCATCGGGCCCACAGTGGAAAGTGAAGCTACGAAGGAATAAAATATAGAACAGGTTAGTTATTTTCTTGTCAAGACAATAGAAATCGAATTCAACAAAGGTAAAGGAAAACGAATTTATCTAATGCCTGCGCCCCTTTGATCATCCGAAATTGATCTTCCTGGTGATGTTCATTCTACACCCCATCCCCTCAATCAGTGCTACGCTCCGCCCCACGGGTACTTCAGTAAGGCTACCGGAACAACACAACTAGCTAGTCAGAAGCGGGAAGTATGAAAATTGCACACGACGGGACTCGAACCTTTTATGCAGAGATTCAAAAGTTACGATTACAGTACAATGGCAAAAATGGCCGCGTTCCCCCTCACAAAAGAGAATCTTGAGGCAACATTATATCTGCGGATTAGGCCTGCTCTCTAGAATTTAACGAAGTCAGGGAGCTTTGAATCGCTCGTGTGCAGCTGGAACATTGGCTGAGCAACCTTAGCTTTAGTTTTCCCTTACTGTGTTATCTCTCGAAAATAAATTCTTGTTGAAATACAGAGAAGCCTCTTGTACTGGTGTTGGTTTATCTTCGTTGTCGGGCAGCATGTCACGAAGATAGTATAAGTCATAGTCCGTGCTTTTCTCTTGTTCGGCATATCGTCGGATTCCCATGCAGAACATACTGAAGATGCCGACCAAACGGACTGCATGGCGAAACTTCCCTAGTAGCTGTCAAAAAAGAAGATACGGAAGAGGTCAAATACAGATAAACGTTAAAGCAGGTCCGTAATGTGCCGTGTCGTGTCGTATCTTGTCGTGTTGTGCCGTCCGTGTTGTGCCCGTTACCGTGCAGTGCCATGTCTCGACGCTTTCATTGGTCAACGCTTTTTGTCATTTCCAATTCAGATCACAGCACGGCACGGCACACGATCGCGACACGGTACAACACGGACATCATCCGAACCAAACCGACAGCTAGTCGGCCGTTGGAAATCGGCCAACATGAAAATTGATCAATAGTCGTCTATCCCACAGAAATTGGATTGTTTATCGATGGCCTAATTTACTTTTGTCCAATCAAAATTGCGAAAAAGAGCACATTCTATGGTCTTCTATGTCACCCAATCAAAAGACAAAATATCACGTTTTTCTCAAGACCATTGACGTTATAAATGCCTATCGTCGGATCAGTGTCAGGTGACGGGAAATCCGTCTGCAAATAAACTTATTGTTGCTGAGAAACGACTGACGCATGCCGTCAGTGCGCTGGCGATAGATCAGTAAAAGTTGGCCGACTTTTTGACAGATAGAAGCTTCCAGCGTCAGTCGGAAAAAAGGTCGAATGTACTACCGCAGGCGTATGCCTGTACGTGGTAGTTTTACCGTAACTTTGTCGAAAAGCGTCTGTTTTGGTACTCTCTTCACCTCACGCACGTTGGTTTATACTTCATGGTAGAATGTCCACATAGTCGCTATTTAGGGAATATTAGGAAGACGACTATAGGAAGACGACTATATGGCATTCAGCCATGAAGTACTTACCCGCACGCTTTCTTTATTTTCGCTTGAGCAACGTTTGAATACATTAACTGATAAAGCCTGACCTCTCAAAATTTCACTTAGAAAATCAAAAGCTTATATTTTTTTTACGTAAAAGCTTTCTCATATAGCTACCTATGTGACCAAAATTAGTCATTAAAGCTGTCGTTATGTTAAGATAAGTAAATAGAAAGTGAACAACTGCAATTGTGTTAGTTCAGAAGGGTCTCAAGAGAGTAAACACAATCAACATTTAGAGACAGTTTGTTCTAAACAGATAGTGTATGTATTTTAATAAACCAGAGTTCAAATACAGAAAAATAGAGTGAATTTTAACTTGATTTTCATCCGCTCGTGTATCATATACTCCCGGGCATATACTAATCTGGCTAAATAAAAACGATGTTTTTGAGATTCTTGCTAATTTTTTTGAGATTTTCAGAGTTTTGTTATTATCATTGTTAGTTAACTCCGAAAGTAAGTATTTAAATAGTTCTAGTGGTTTTTAGTGGTCGTTTGATTTGTTCTGTGTCTTAATTTTTATCCGTTCCTTGTGTTAAAACGTTTTGTGAATTAGATTACATAGGCAGCAATACGGTGCTAATTAGTATTCAATCAAAAACATAAACGGATTTTCACACCTAATTCAATCAATATCTACGAACTTTATTAACACTTCATCTACCTGCTTTCGTCTTTCTTCTTCAGCTTCATCGTCTACCTCCTCAAAGTCCTTCAAACTTCTAGAACTAGACAGTCTTATAAGGCCGACTCGTGGCAGAGAAGATTTCGAGTTTGGTTTCAGAATTGATCGAGGAGGCCCACTTTCAGAGGATGCAGTTGTGCTCCGATTATTTGTGACCGCAGCAGACGAACTTCGACGATGTCCACGATGGATCGAACTTGGGTAAACATCCTTTATCTCTTGAACTTTACTTTCTTGTTGGGAACCATTTCCAAGAACAAAGAAGACATTCTTATTTTTGCTCTCATGCTTATCTGCACTTATAATGGATGCTGTCAAAGATCTGTACTTTGTTGGTGAACGATTCAAACAACTTTGTGGACGCACTCTTCTCTTCTGTGAGAAACTGTCATTTTCAGGAATTCCTTCTAAACTCGCTCTCTCAAATCGAGAGTGTGTTGGTAGAGCGTGGAATGTTTTCGAGCGTCGATAAAGCAGACGTCGGTTGCTCCCACTTTCTTTTGACCTTGCTGTAGACTCGGATGTTGTTGTCGTATCCATGGCATTCCAAGACTTTTTCAAAAACCTTCCAAGTCAGCGTAGAAGTTATCAAATCATAATTTTCTTGGTGAAGTTTTATAACTTTTTAAGACATCTTTCTTGAATCAAATCTCTCCAAATTAAACAAACAGTAATTCAAATAATCAACAGATCAACACGTCTATGGCTACGTTTGCTCAGTATCGACCTATTAATCCAACTTATTCAAAATTTACATAATAGACCACCACGAGTGAGTTAATTGTTCTGGTTTACACTTGATCCAAAAAGAATTCATAAAACCATTTGAACATTTACGCTCCATAAGACTGCATTCTTATTGGTTGGATCAAGACCTTATTAATTATTTTAAGGAAGTTCTTAATAATATGAGGACCACAGGTCATTGTTTCAGTCCATTCAGACAATTTCAATAATAAATTTCAATAGAAAATAATTTCGTGGACCACTGGTTGTGCTATTTAAGGGCTTACGTGAGCTTAATGAGATTGCACTAGGAATCTTCCCGTGATATATATTTTCAAACGGAAACCATTGCGAGTGAACTAATTTCTGTAATATGGTCTAAGTCGGTGTATTATATAAAGGTGCAATAGGAATTTAATGGAAATCTGTAACACTGTATAAAGAGAGAGTATGTACATTAACTAGCTAGTACTGATTTTTCGAACCCTGGTCTTTCGTCGGAGCAAAAAAAAAAATGGATCGAGATGGATGTGCCATGACCCGAAACCTCAGTAAATATTCTTTTTATAAGGTTTCACAGATTTCCGCCAGACAACGAACAAACATTAAAACTCGGCAGACAACCAACGAATATGGCTTAATTTTGTTCGACTACTATCACACCTATATAGCTGGTATACTTATATCGTGGTTGGTAGAGCTCCAAGGTTCGATGCTCCGGGGTGTTCGGGGGGGGGGCCGGGGACGGGGGGCCAGACAAGTGAAGGGCGGGGGAATTAGTTCTCTCCCTTACTTCGATATGGCCTGAGTCGGTGTATATATAAAGATCACCAGGTCATTCATTATTCCTCCTTCAATAAAAAAATTAACTGGTAAGGGACGGACCATTAGAAAAGTAATTGGGGGAGGGAGGGGAACCAAAAGAAATTCATGAGAGAAAAGAGAGAAAAAGGAATTTGTGCAAAGAAGAAAGCAAAGCCCTACTTGCCAAGTATTAAGAGATGAGAGGAGAGAAGAGGAGATCAGAGGCCCGAGGACAGGGGAGGTGGGAACAGGGGAAGATCACAATCATCCCCCTTTACCGCCCTCCCCATTCCTCTTCCTCTCCCAAGAGGGCCTGATGCTCAGGATAGAAGAGCCCTTCTGCAGCCATTCTTTGATTTTATAAGTTTTTTCAGTGTCTATTATATAAATAGCCCTCTTTGCAATTCAATAGAATAACTTCAATTATAGATAGCCGAACCCCACTAGTTTCGATTCACTTCGGTAAACATTTCAGTCTGATTACGGCCCTGAAGTAAGTCATCAACATATCAGTGTACTAATGATACTTGTGCTTAGATGAAGGAGGGAGAGTGTCCAGTAAAAGAGTATGCATATAATATCAAATGTTTAAATGAAGAAGAATTTCACCATTAAATTGACTTTCAAACTTTAAGTACATTGTGATGAAACACAATCTCATGATTTTCTAGAAGATATTTTCTAAAACATTCTCAGTTTTCAAACATATAAAATGAATTGCTGTTCAAAAGTGTTAAATGAAAAGTAAACAATCAGTAAACAGCACGTGGCATTTGATTTTAATCATTTTTATTTTTTGAAAATATATAATTATCAAGAAGGTCTTTTAAGTTGTATTTAATAATGCTGCAAAGTACAATTTTTGTGATAGTTATTTTTGATTTCTGAATGATAAACAATGGGATATTTGTCTCAAAAAATTCGTGCAGAGGTTTTAACCCGTAAAAAAATCTTTAATTCACACAAAGATGGCAAAAAAAAAAGAGCTGAAAATCCCATCCCCATCACTGCTTTTCTAACAGTCCGTCCCCTGTATTGGGATTTCATGACCATTTATTTGATCATATTTCATACGGCCATCGGATGACTTTTCCTAAACATTATATATTGATCATTGATTTAATACCCACTTATGGATATGGGGACACACCAATGTTATCTACAACCGACCCCTCCCTCCCCCCCCCCCCCCCCCCCCCCCAACCTCCTGACCAACTACAACTTTTCAATCAATCAATCAAACAAGCATTTATATACCGCTTATAGCATTGAAGTTCTAAGCGCTGTGCTCTTGGATAACAAATAAACATTACTTTTGTGTCTAGTCTCGATTACTTGAATTGTCGATCTCGGTAAAGAGACGGAAATGTGTTTATTTTCAAAAAGATAAAAAGGTCAGTGCCTTTTGCAGATAATATGTCATTATCATGTGTTTCGGCAAGAAAATTATAAGATTAAAATCTCTATGATTGTAAATCTATATTTAGTTTTCAGATTTTATGAATTTATTTTTATTATACCTATTCATATACCTACATGTTGATAATTATTAACTAGAAATGTTATATTTTTAGATTGAACATCAAGAAAAATTAATAATTAAGAAGTTTAATATCAAAAGTGTTTCTGAAGGCATACAGTTTGATGAGAAAACTGATAAAAATGGACATCGACCTTCTCGTTTTATGTTTCTTCATATCAACACTTAACTGAATATAGTTGTTTTTTCAATTTTCCTCATTGTGTAAAGCGTTCTAGAATATTCTGATAGTTAAAGCGCTAGCTAAATATATTTACACTGTTTTCATCATTGTAATTATCAATGGTCTTTTGTAGGCTGTACGTATATAGGATTTGAAAATTAATATAGAAAGTAGAACAAGAAGATAAATATTGTTTACTGGTATGGGCCCAAGAAAGAGGAGAGTTCAGTTCGTTTATAGCTCGCTTTATTGTCTTTAAATACTCTTAAACACTGGAAATTTTTGCTCATTTCCTATGATAGGAAATATCTAGGAAATAGGAAATTGCATTTTCCTACATATTTCCATCATAGCTAGGAAAATGAAAAGCTTAAGATAGGAAATATCTAGAAAAATGCAATTTCCTATGGTATGAAATATCTAGGAAATATGTAGGAAAATGTAGTTTCCTACATTGTGTCCAGTTCCTATCAAAGAAAAATGCAATTTCCTAAATATTTCCTATCATATGAAATGGGCAAAACTTTCCAGTGAAAACGGGGTACTGATGGAGATAGACGGTAAAGAGCGTGCCTTCGGCCTCCTGAGGTTTTTTTGCGATCTTTACTTTCGAAAAAAGTTTGCATTGTGTACACTGATGTATTTTTCTAAAATTCGTCATGTACTTCCTGTACACGAAGGCAGATAGTAACACTCCTAAATCTTCCAGTTCTAGAGTTGTGATTTACAAGCTGATTTTGAAAGCAGGTAAGGGATTCGTCCTACAATGAGAAATATAATAATATAATAATAGGAAAGAAAGAAAAAACGTAAAAAAATATCAGGTCTGGCTGTTGATCTGCATTTGAAGGCAGACTGTGATGGATTCATATGGATTTATGACCTTTATTCGCTTCTTCCAACTACTTTAATTTAATGATGCCGGCATTTCCCGTTTAGACTAAGCAAGCTATTACTTAGTTAGTGAACTGAAGTGGGTTTATATGTGCGTCATTTAATTACAAGTGAACTTATAACACTACATATGCTGCGTGGAACACATTAATGACGGTTTATAAAAAGATCAAACTATATGATTGACTTGTTTTGGGTTTTAAATTTTGTAGTTTTAATCTTACCTTTAAAATTTTTACCTTAAAATTTAAACGCTGTCCTCTGTCGTAACATTATTTATATCTTGATGTCTCTTTAGTCTTTTGATTGTCCATCGCACACGTGATCAGCTCACGTGATCTCTCCCTATTCCTTCTCGTCTTTCAACTGAAAAAAATGGTGTTGGAGTATTTCAACATTTGACTTGTTGGCCACAAAGTTTATAGTGCGATAGAATTTTTATTATTTGTGAAAAATTGCTGAGGAAAAACAAATCATCAAAGTTTCCAAATGTCTTGTCCTGCCTTGAGGTAGAACATTGTACAAGCATTAAAGAATCTATAAAGCTACCAAAAGCAGTTGCGGTAGTTTTGCTTACTCTGACATTTGCGGCGCGTGTAAGATTATGTATTCGGTGTTTCTAAGATCGAATTACTCAGACGAATTTAATACATTTGGCGTTCAACTGAGTACTTCTAAAGAAATACCGTATATTATTTAGGCATTGATCGATCAGAAACTGTACTAACCGGCACGCGCACGCGCTCGCCTCGGCGTAGTTGCAATCATACATGGAAAACCAGACGTCGACGTTGTTTTGGCGGCCGGCTTGAGTAATGGATATATGTGAGTTGAAGAATTGTTTGATGTGAGGATTTTCTCCGGGTCCTGTGCTTTTCCTGCCCCACCAAAACTCAATATGTGAGCTGAAATGAAAGCATTTTCAAATTATCAAGGTTGTAAGTGGAAAGGTTGTAAGTGTGGAGAAATGTACGATCCCACAAGTCTAAGGCTTCAAGCAAACAAACAAAATTATTCATTTATTTAGTTTGATTTGTTGTGGCTAAGGTAATAAGCACGCCGGTGCAAGTCAAATAATGTGGTCTGAACTAAAATACAGATTTGATCAAGAATACCGGTACATGGAACAAAAGGTATATCACCGACAGCAGCTGAAGGCTTAGGTGCAAAGTGTGGCTTTTTGAGAACGACCTTTTTGAGCGAGTTTTAGAGTTCAGTGCCAAGACGTCAGACGTCACACCCTTGTTTGAAAATCCCATGTAAGGTTGATTAGCTTTAAATAGCCGTAAAACGCGAACAGTGGAGCACTGATGTGGAGGTGGGTGAAGGGCGGACAGTTGGCTTCCATCTTCTTGACGAAGGAACTATCGATGAATAATTTTTACCTTAACCATTTAGTTTGTCTTAAGGAAGACATGTAGCCAATTTCACCCGCAATTCTTCGGAAGCAGTATGATTTTCCTGACAAAATGGTATAATAATAAAAGGGGTTTAATGAAAAACAGAAATTATTTTGTTTCTTGTCAAATGTCACTAAAATGGAAATGATAAAAAACATGTTAAGTTCTGAATATGCTTAATTTTTGTCAGAAATTAAACCTATGATGCATTAGGAAGATTATATTAGACTACAGCAATTTATCTAAAAGGTTTTCTATTCGATTCAATGGGATAAGCCATATTGTATTAATTATAATTTTTTTCGCTATATTTTAGTATTTTTATTGGCACTACAGACTGTCTTATCTGATTTCCGAAAGATTTACCTCGTGTGAGTGCACGGAAGTCCCTGTCGTAGCCATGCGTTCTCTACTTCCTGATCAGGATGACCAAAAAAATAAATAATAAGAATTAAAAAATAAAAAGAAGGAATGAATGAATAAATGCACGAATGTATAAACAAACGAATGAACAGACGTACGCGTACGAGCCAATTCATGATGGAATGAGTGAATCGAAAAAAGAGAAAGAAAAAAAGAAAGAAAGAAAGAAAGAAAGAAAGAAAGAAAGAAAGAAAGAAAGAAAGAAAGAAAGAAAGAAAGAAAGAGTAAATTTGGAAATTATTAATAGTGTCATTGGTCATATTTTTCAATTTATTATTTCAAATTAAGAAACTGCGCTGACTTTTAATTTAGAATTTAAGCGTCAGTCACTTTAGGGTCTTTGAAGCAGATGAGAAGATATGAAATTTATGCCACTTGACTTCCTTTTGAATGAGAATGTTTTAGAGAACCTCTTTATAACGTACTTCCTTATCTACCTATTAAAATCCTATCAAAAGGTGAACGATGCTTAAGTCTGATCTTATTCTAATCGTTCCAAATAATAGACAAGTGTGGTCTAAAAATAATCGCCCACTAAATTGACTGAATTTTTTTTCCTTTTTCTTTTCTTTTTTTTTTTTTTTTCTTTCCTTCTTATTTATTCATTTATTTATTTATTCATTGATTGATTGATTTATTTATGTATTTATTCATTCATTCATTCATTCATTCATTCATCTATCTATCTATCTATCTATCTATCTATCTATCTATCTATCTATCTATTTATATATATATATATTTATTTATTTATTTATTTATTTATTCATTGATTGATTGATTTATTTATGTATTTATTCATTCATTCATTCATTCATTTATTTATCTATCTATCTATCTATCTATCTATCTATTTATATTTATTTATTTATTTATTTATTTATTTATTTATTTATTTATTTATTTATTTATTTATTTATTTATTTATTTATTTATTTATTTATTTATTTATTTATTTATTTATTTATTTATTTATTTATTTATTTATTTATTTATTTATTTATTTATTTATTTATTTATTTATTTATTTATTTATTTATTTATTTATTTATTTATCGAAATAAACATACGTTTAGAACAAACCCCCACAATTAATCACATGGCATAAATAAGAACGTTGGTTAAAATTCTAGATCATTACAGCATCGTTGACAAACTTGTCTGCGGTGCTTGCTTTGATCTGGATTATTTAATGAACAAATAATTATAAATAAATATTATGATTGATACTCCCCTAGCCTGTGAAAGGCACTGGAGAGGGAGGGATTGGGAAAAGGAATGGGGTGGGAAAGAGAGGGAAAAAGGGAGGGGAAAAAGGGATGGAATTAAAGATCACCCTCCCCTTTTTTAACTTGAGACATAACTCAAAATATATTTCTTTTTAAATTGCCTAATTAAGTTAATCTCATTCTCTTTTCTGTTGGCCTAATTGTTGGATCTCGTGGGCGTTCAACATAACACTAGTTATCGAGGGGCAAAGTAAGACTTTCTAAGAAGAGGATTCTAGGGCCACGCTAATGTCATAAAGAAACAATCCAGGGGTCCTGAGACAATCCCTAGGGCATGCCACTGGATCAGATGTGGTGAAATTTACAGAAGTTCGTTGAAATAAAATGTAATTTGGTTGGGATTGTAATTTAAAAAAAAGCTATATAGACATATAGAGCTGAGTATCTGCATGAAGTGATTATTTTTTCTCTCAATCCACGTGTGAAAAACGATTAGCTGTCAGACGTTGTTTCGGTTGCGTACTCCGGCAGACATTTTTCGGTGCTTTGGTGTCCATAATTAAGGTACAAAAATATGAAATATCACAAACCGTTGTTAATTTTACATTCATCTACTGCTTGATAATGACATTGGATAATGTCGTGGCGTCGTGTTTTGCTATCACTAATTTCATTGTCATAGATAAAAGTACGAAAGCTTCAAAGGTGATCATATACTTTTTAGCCTAACAATTTACTAGCATTACTCCTACGTTGAGGGCTATTTTCTTTGTATACATGTATATTCGTGATGAACATACTTATAAGCTTGTTATAAAGTGTATTAAAGAACGAACGTTGCCCTCAGTTTTTTAAGGATTATTCCATTTTAAATTGGGTCTTGTGTAGCCGGGCAACAAGGCAAAGCAAGTCACTTCATTTTTCACGAGTTCGGACAGAAACAGCTAAAAAAATTGTTTTATTATAATGGGTGTATAATTTCTAATAGATTTTCTTCTTAATCAATTGTTTGAATTTTTCTAATTTATTTTCTCATCGTTTTTATAATGTACTAATATTACCTTTTTTATTTTTTTTATTTAATTATAGTTCTATAGATTATGTAGTATTTTTTATAGTTTTATATATATTTAGTGTTGTCAGTGCTCCTATTAATATCAGTCTGTACTGAAATTTAAGTTAAATAAAGGTGTTTACTACTACTTCTATTATTTGAAATTATTTGAAATTATATTTTAATCTTCCTAACAGTTTGAATACTTCTAATTAAGCAATTAAAGACAAAAATTGTAAAGCCCGGTTTAAAAAAATGCTCTACATCCATGAACTTATAAACATATATACTAATATCGAAAGAACTGATACAGAATTTCGAAAGCCTACACTATATATTTTATCGATCCAGCGAGATATTTTTTGACGCATGCAATCCACCAATACAGCTATCACGTCAACTATTGCTGACTGACTAAGTTTGTTCTTAACGGTCTAAATTCATTCCTCTCCGGCTTGTAAACGCCCCCTTAAGGAGTAAACTGAAACTAAAATGCTGATTTAGAAAGTCTAAAGAATGTCTTAAAAAATGAAGCTTGTGAAAGAAAATTAAGCCATAACTATACACTGTATTTAAGACACGCACACGTGGTATTGGCCAATCAAACAACCATGAATCTACAAATGTGTGAAATCCAATTACATGTATTTCAAACACAATTTCAGCAATTGGAATCACTAAAACATTAATGATAGGAGAGGAGTTGAAAGACAAATACCTAAGCTTGTGGGTGAGAGATAACTGTTATACCAGGACCATAGATTTTATGACTGAATGCAATATTTTTTCGTCATCTTGGGCTGCGTAGTCAGACGTGGTTGAAAGAAAAACCGTCGCGCTTTGAAACTGAATCTCCTACAGTTGTAAATGCGTAAACCCCCACTTAAAATCTGCACAATTAATTCTTGTTAACGAAGGGATGATTTACAACCACACATATTGCTGTAAATAAGAAAAATCGCCTGTTTTCCTACATCGAGTTTGACGACCTCCTCGGTGAATCTTTTAAGCCGCTTGTCCCCAGCTTTGAAAATAGAATCTCTCTACAAAGCTAAAAGACGTTCATATGAAGAACGATTGGCTTCACATTAGGACTGATTCTTCGGATATTTTATTACTAAAAACTGCAAAGATCTTCAAAGACGAATAGCAGTCAATTTCTTGCATTCGCGTGTATGTCCCGCAGCAAATGTTGCATAAAAACTGATATCCTGAGTTACATTTGTTGGTTAATGCGAGAAATTCTGAACAAGGAGTTGGCGGATCAATTCCTATCGCTGCGCAATTAGCTCATCGTTGTGTCGAATTTCTCTTTTCAGTGTTTCTCTTGTTAGAAAGAAGGCCTCACGCGTAGAGAGAGGGGGTGGGTAAGATTGTTCACCCCCTCATATCACTTTACTTGATGAAGGAGCATTGACATAGTAACAAATTAGAGAGATTGCACGAGAGGGCACTAAGATATGTGTTTAACGATTTTTCTAGTGAATACAGTACTTTGTGCAATAAGATAGGTTATTCATTAGCAAATAAACGTATAGAGGACATAATTCTTATTACTTTTAAGGCCCTCACCAATAGGTTTCCACCATATATTAGGTCACTATTTGTTTTGAGAAATGATCAGAAAAATCTTAGGGGTATAAATACGTTGCCGTTGCCTCCTGCCCAAACAATTTGGCATGGATTATGATTCTACATCATATGTTGCCGCTAAGGCATGGAACTCATTATCAGTTGATCTGAGATCATTGCCGGCCAAGATTGGCCCCTTTAATAAAGCTGTGAGGAAACTAACTTTTGATGTATATATTTATACATATATATTTATTATACATACTTTAAAATTGTCATGAACTTATTTCCAAAGAGTGCTCGACTATAAACATAGGAGCATGACATACTATATATTAATTGTTGAAGACTTTAAGAATGATTCATTGTTTTATTGCTACAGGCTGTTTCGTATGATCAAAAATTGACCACACTCTTCAGGCAAGTTACAATGAAGAGTGTGGTCAATTTTTGATCATACGAAACAGCCTGTAGCAATAAAACAATGAATCATTCTTAAAGTCTTCAACAATTAATATATAGTATATTTATTATACATATATACATATAATTTGGATAATCAATATTTATATAAGAATTATGAATATTATTAGACTTAGGATTTAGGATTCAGTATTTATATATTTTTCGTTATATTTTTCTCTCTTTTTTTCTCTCGGCATAATTAGCAAGTAACTGCTAGAGACCTAACCAGTCTCACTTACACCCGAGGGTAAATAAATGAAGTTTATCTATCTATCTATTGACTAGACGTTACTTCAGACCTATTTACATAACAATTACCTAGCTATGGTGGTAGCGTGGAAAAGTTCTTTTGTTAGGAAAAATTAAAACCATCGTTCAAAGAAAATGCTTCCTTCTTAGTAAAATGACGTATCACAATAAAAAAAAAAGTAATTGGCTTTTAACGAAGTACCTTGTCCTCCAACTTCAACTTAAAGTCTAGCCTACGTGCTGTTCTTGCTTGCGTATATGACGTCATCAAAGATTCTGGAAACAAGATTAATGACTGTTTTAATGCTCCAATAACATTCCAAGGGAATTTAGTTTTCAGTTTCTTAATTATTATTATTTCGATATATTTCAGTTACTTTTCACCTTTACATTTCCAATTATCGCTGGAAGAATCTGCAAAAGGGTGTGATGCCAAATGACTGTTACTGACTTAATAAAGATGTAGATGCAGATGTACTAGAACTATCTTGGATTAAATTGAATCCAACACTTTAACCCAATATTTGTGATATTTTTAAAGTGCTTCCCACACCTACATTGAACTAGCTTAACAGGTTGTTATCTTGCATGCTTTATAATTCAAGGTTAACATTTTGCTTGTATAAAATTTTTTGATTACCGTATGCGAATCACTAGGAATTTACCTCATATCACGAAACTCTATATATCCGCCCTCCCTTAACAAAGGTTTTAAATTTCTAACGTAAATATTGACATTAATAAGGCTTTAAACTTCTAGCCTACACAACTGTTGCTTCTGGAGGAGGAGGACTGGGGGGGGGGGGGGGGGAGGAAAGGGGGGTTGAAGAGAAAAGATCGAAGAAAGAAACTTCCCCCTCCCCTCTTCTCTGCCCTTCCCATTAGTGCCAGCAACGCCGGCTATAAACTTCGATCGTTTATTTAACTCGTGTTAATGCAAATACAAGTGTTATCCGTTAGGGACTTGATCATCACTATTAACAACTTCATAGCTACTGGCACATTTAGGTTCAGCTCGATCCAATAGAATTTCTTTTCAGGAACCACACTGCGACGCGTCACTATTTAGGTATTTATGCTGATTGAAGCGCATTTTTGTGGAGTTTGGAAGATTTTTTTTTACTCAGCATGGTCTGAGTGTTCATCGTTGATTATTTCAATCCAACAGCTTGAAAATTTAGCTAGTTCTTTAAATAGATGTTCACATTTATCTGCACCAAGTCGAATTTTCTATTTTCCAGAATCCATCAGAATCGATAGATATAGCTGACCATAGGTCATAAAATAAAATCCGACAGCTTCCGAAATTTAATTTTTCTTTAAGTGATTATTGCACGTTCCACTCGAATCCACCCAGTTGATTTAGGTCTGTGAATTTCCCAGGCTCCTTAGATAGCCATAGGTCGTACAATTCAATCCGACAGCTTCAACCCAAATTTAATTTCTCTCCAATGAGTAATATGGACGCGGACGTCTTAACTGAAACCACTTTATTGCGCCTTCGCTAAATAATCATCTCTTAGCCTAATTAGGATTAGCGAGATCAATTAGCCTCTGAATGAAACCATTTCAGAATTCAATGACTGACTCATCTAATTAAATTTTCCGTTGTGTTGTATAAAACTGGTTCCAACATGAGCAATAGCCACATTTCAAAAGAGACAAGATTTTGACCGATAGGCAAGCACGGCTAAGATGAAGAGATTTGAATTGATGGCAGTTTTAGTTGTGTTTATTGGGATCCTGGTTGCCCAAAGTGAGGGATTAAGTAGTGGCCTCATGCTCCCGCCGAGTGGAAAGAGGACTTACAAAGCTGCCCGACGAGATTCCTTCGACCTCGAATTCAAAGTAGGTGAATCCCATTTTCTAACCATGTTTTACAAATTTAGCTATTATTATTCTTCTTCTTCTTTGAAAAAAATGCTAGCATGAAATCGTTCGTCGTCTTCTTCTTCTTCTTTTTGGAAGCTTGAATACAATATTGAAGAGGTGGAATTGTCATTTCACTTCTTAATTTTCAGTGCAATTTCATGGATATTTTTAGATTTGGCGAGATAATCGTTTGGTAAATACTTAAGAGTTATTTATTGTTCTTCGAATTTCGACATTATTTCTCAATTAATCCCTAGTTTAACTTGAGTATCACCATTCTGTTGAAGTGAAGCGTTATTATGATATTCGTTTTCTTTTTTCATGTAACAGTTTATCAAGGTTTGCTACTAACTACTTTTTCGTTTGTCACTTTATTCTATTTTGATAATGGACATGTATATTTCAGTATATTTACATAGCGTATTTTCCAGTATATTTACAACTCAGTTTTGTAATAATCTTCAATGATTTAAAAAAGATCACTTTATTGATATTTTAAGTGATTTTAGCTTTATACTGTAAAGGCAGTGTTACACAAGACGATTTTTAACGACGATTTTCCGCGTAACGTTGCAACAACTTGCAATATTTTGCGTTGCGAGTTTCTGACTTGGATTCAAAAACTCGCAACGCGTTGCCGAAGCGAAAACTGCAAGGAGAATCGTTCCAAGTGTCATGTTACACGAAAAAAAATTAAAAACGCAACGCCGTTGCGCTGAAAATCGTCGTTAAAAATCGTCTCGTGTAACACCGCCTTAACGGGAGTTAGCTTTTAGGAAACCGAATTGCAGCCAAGAAACAAAGACGAAAATTTTTTTAATAAATTTTCTCTGGAAATTCCAACAATGTTCAGAGATATGAAACATTTTATTTACACAAATTTCTTATTTAGATAGTCAAATATTTATACAGCAAACACACTATGGAATTAGAAATTATCGGCTGAGGAATTCCCAAAGATGCCGTTAATTAAACATCACCTTTTTTCGTTATTTATTTGGGAAACATATTTCAAATATGTTAACTTGTAATTTTCATAAATGAGACTTGGAAGATATTATGTGGGTGAGCTCGAGACGAACAGAGAATAACATTTTTTCATATTTACTTTATCAAGCACTAGATTCCGCAATGAATAAGTTGAAAAAAAGACGTCCGAAAAAATCGTGTTTTTTCTGTTTAAGAAAACGAAATACATGATATGAACTGATAGTATTAATATCTTATTCAAACTCTGAATGTTCTCGAAGCAAATTCGATCTTTTGTCTTTGCAATCCTCTAAAGTACATTTATTAAATCCGCCTTTCCACCTCCCATTTTGCAAAGAATTTCTCTTCATGCACCTGCCAAACTAAAATCATTTCTAAAAGCAAAAGCTATTCTATCCAAAAAAAAGAAGTCATACTGACTACATCTTTTCCATTAGTTACGTACTCGGTGCCTCCTAAAACAAAAAGCTAGGCGAAAATAGTATAGGTGATACATTATATAGTACGTCATAAGTTACGCCTAGGCCTTCGCTTCCGTTGACCAACTAAATACAGCGTTTTTCTACATCTTTTCCATTAGTCACGTACTGCCTCCTAAAACAAAAAGCTAGGCGAAAATAGTATAGGTGATACATTACATAGTACGTCATAAGTTACACCTAGGCCTTCGCTTACGTCAACCAACTAAATACAGCGTTTTTCTTTTGCCTAAGATAACGTAGTTTAAGTGTCGAAGGCAAAAAAAGGAGAACAGTGTGTTTTCACATTTATTGGGATTATTGTAAATATATTTATAGATATATTGTGTAATTATGTGAGATGGACCGAAGTGGTGTTATTTTAAGTGGCTACAAAAACGATCTTTAGGTCCTTCAGGTCCGACCTTTAGGTTCTATTGGTCCAACCTTTAGGTCTGTCCTTTAGGTCTGTCCTTTAGGTCTGGCCTTTTGGTCTGTCCTTTAGGTCTGTCCTTTTATTCTAGCCTTTAGGTCCTTTAGGTTCGACTTTTACGTTCTTTAGGTCCGACCTTTAGGTTCTTTAGGTTCCCAATGCGTGTCTGGTGGGTCCGGTTGTACGAGAGGTGGATAGTACTATCCAGTTGATAAATCCAGTGGTTAAATAGATTTAAAACGCCATGATATTTTCCAGATTTTTTTTCTATTTTTTTAATCTCTTTATTTTTCATTTAAAAAATCGAAGTCTTGAAAAGTAATATCATAACAGCAAAAACGATTAGTGGAACAACTTAAGGATAAAAAGGAGATATTGAACTTAATTGCGCAACTTAAGAGATTATATTTTCAAAAATTGGAAGAGTAGGTATAACCTTAAATGCTTCAACAATTAAACATGCGTCCATAAGAAAAAGTACAAAAAAGAAGAAAATTACTACCAGGAAAACAATTTGTAGAACAAATGATTACGTCTAACAGACGCAGAGACGTCGATCGTTTTGACAAGCGGAAAAACCTGCAGCGGCTGGTTTTTTTTAAATATTTCCTTAACTAATTGGAAATTGTGTATAAAAAACAATTCAGATGATGTAGTAAAACGCTCAAAATATATGCGGCAAAGCGTTGTCAAGTTAGAGTAAAGCTTAATGGAAGATTTCTATGGTATTTGGATTTTTTTTTCTTTCGACGAAAAAGGCTTGTAGACAAAAGATTGAGCTTGACAGACTATAGCTGGTGTTATTATTATGAGAGACGTTAAAAGGTTTTGCCGCTATGTTTGGTTCCATGAACTATTACTGAGCGTTAAGGAATCCACATTTCATGCTTTCGGTGTCAATATCACCTCCAGATTCTAACACTTTATAATTAAGCGTAAACCATCAAGAAATACTTTGTAACAAGTTATACACTTATAGGCTCGATGTGGACGAGCTTGATCCTCAAAAAGATGGGACTATTGTGCTAAGACACACAAAGTTACTTAGTGATTTATTCTCATTTTTTTCTTTCTCATTTCTTTCTCTCTTTCTTTCTCTCTTTCTTTCTTTCTCTCTTTCTTTCTCTCTTTCTTTCTTTCTCTCTTTCTTTCTTTCTTTACGTTCTTTCTTTCTTTTTTTTTCTTTCCTATTTCATTCATTCATTCATTCATTCATTCATTCTTTCTTTCTTTCTTTCTTTCTTTCTTTTTCTTTTTTTCTTTCTTTCTTCTCTCTCTCTCTTTCTCTCTCTCTCTCTCTCTCTCTCTCTCTCTCTCTCTCTCTCTCTCTCTCTCTCTCTCTCTCTCTCTCTCTAACACAAACTAATCTAACACTTTGAAAGTAATACAAAAAGCACCCAGAAATAAATCATATCTAATAATTATCCACCTACAGTTTGAATGTAGACGACCTCTCTAGAAATGTATAGATCTGACTGTAAGACGTTTACTGACATATCTTTACATATCTTTTCTTTCCTTCGCCCTTTTAAACCTAAATAAAGTGTAGCTTTTAATGTGAAATAAAGTGTATTGAATTAATGATTTTGGGGGCGTTTGGAGCGCTTAAAATGCTCTTTTTATGCTACGTAATTAAAATAGCCAAACTTAGCAAACCGTTATCTTTACATCGCTCATTTCCGATGATATTCACCGAAAGTTGATAAAACTTTTGTTGGTTTCAGTATTTTTACATGTTAAAAGTGGTAAGGCTAAGTGAATGAGGCACCTAGATGATTCTAGAGGGAGTTTTTCATCAGCCCTTTTCCCCACCATCAGGTGGTGGTCGTGTGCATTAATTTAAAAGGAAATGACGAGGCGTGTGCAAATTTGAAAAGGAATCTATGTGCTGATAAACAAACAAAACTATACAAAAAATTACAACTAAGTCTGATCATAGGTTTAATGTTGACTTAATATGAAATACGGGTCATTTCTGTCGGCCATTAGTATTTCCATTTTTGTGGAACCTCAGCTACCCGCTCAGGTCACATATGTTTTTTAGCCTTGGGCAATAACATGTTCTTGTACCATGGACTCCAAAGATCGGATTGATAATATCAAATTTGAAGATGGCAAAAGCGGTCTAGAAATTAAAAGCAAGAAAATAAAGGAATTAAAAAAAAAAAGAAAAGAAAAGACAAAGAAAAGAAAAGATAAGAAAACAGAAAAGATAAGAAAAGAAAAACAAACAAAAACGAAACAAATAAAACAAACAAAAAAGAAAAAAGAAAAAAGAAAAAAGAAAAGAAAAAAGAAAAGAAAAAAGAAATTAAAGATCTGCCATAAGATGCCGGTTTGTCATTTCGAAACAGTCCAGTTTTTGTTTTGGAATAAATATTTCAGACTGACAATTAGCGAAATGAAAGTAGAGTTTTGGTTATAGAATTCAAAAACCGTTCATGATCAATTTTGAATTATCGCTAGACCACTAGTGATGCAAATTTGATATAATTGACATTTTCAACCCGGCCACGAGAATGTAGATTTTTGATTGGCAATTAAATATTCATTTCATGTTTTACCAAGAGACTAAAGAGGCGTTTGGAGAGGTTTTAATTTTGTTTCTGACCAAATATCTCAATAGACATTAAAACAGAGACAAATGTAATACTGGAGTCTAGGAGATACTCTGGAAAAGGTTCATCCCTTGCTCCGGATGGAACGTAAATTAAACAAAACAAAAACAAAAACAAAACAAAAACAAAAGCAAAAACAAAAACAAAAGCAAAAGCAAAAGCAAAAGCAAAAGCAAAAGCAAAAGCAAAAGCAAAAGCAAAAGCAAAAGCAAAAGCAAAAGCAAAAGCAAAAGCAAAAGCAAAAGCAAAAGCAAAAGCAAAAGCAAAAGCAAAAGCAAAAGCAAAAGCAAAAGCAAAAGCAAAAGCAAAAGCAAAAGCAAAAGCAAAAGCAAAAGCAAAAGCAAAAGCAAAAGCAAAAGCAAAAGCAAAAGCAAAAGCAAAAGCAAAAGCAAAAGCAAAAGCAAAAGCAAAAGCAAAAGCAAAAGCAAAGCAAAAGCAAAGCAAAGCAAAAGCAAAAGCAAAAGCAAAAGCAAAAGCAAAAGCAAAAGCAAAAGCAAAGCAAAGCAAAAGCAAAAGCACAAAAGCAAAAGCAAAAGCAAAAGCAAAAGCAAAAGCAAAAGCAAAAGCAAAAGCAAAAGCAAAAGCAAAAGCAAAAGCAAAAGCAAAAGCAAAAGCAAAAGCAAAAACAAAAACAAAAACAAAAACAAAAACAAAAGCAAAAGCAAAAACAAAAACAAAAACAAAAACAAAACAAAACAAACAAAAAAATAAAACAACAAGACAGAGTCGCTCCCAGTCCTTCTCTTACTCGCGCTGTAGTTAATATGAAGGATTTAGTGAGTTCGCAGTGTATCAAGGGAAGGAAGGAATAACTGAAACTCGTTCCTCCTTTATAAATGGCTTTGCACGCAATAACCGACCTCCCATATTCCATTTGGAATAGAAGAAATAAATAAGTGACTACAGGGTACGAGTATGTAACCGAGATGTACATACTCTGCTTGGAACGCGTTATCCGATGACTTAAAACCATTCCTTCTAAAAGCTATCTGTGCCTTAAATATAATTACTTTGGTATTTTGCGAAGTTATTCTGTGTTAAATTGAATAAATTAGATTTCTAAATAGCTCTCGTGTCTTGCATTTGTTAAGGTAATAATTTTTCATGGCTTACGCAAAGTTCGCACGATTCTGTAGCTAATGCGTGCGCATGTTCGGCGATTTACAAGATGGCGACTGTTAATGTTTAATTTGAACGAAAGTCTGAAAACAGTATTTTTTGAAATTATATGAGTAACTAAAACCAAATAATGAACTAAAACGAATCTAAAGAAAGTAAGAAAATATTAAAATTAGTTTTAGCAACACAGAAATTTCGTAGAAACTTGCTCGCTGCGCTCGTGATTCCACTTGAGATTTGAACATTTTATGACGTCAAGAGTGTGTCAATAAGAGGACAGACAACTCAAAACCATCTTAAATTTGTTAAATCTACCATTTGATTGCAGGTATTTGGAGTTCGGCATACTTTGGCTCTACTGCGCAACATATCTATAATTAATGTTTCGCTTTTGTTCTAATTTCTTTATAGAGAACACAGAAGGCTATACAAGACATATGCAAAGTTGCAGAACAAATAGGATGCCACAAGAGATAATATCAGCAAAGATTATAGTATTGTCACTTAGATTAATATATTCTCAAGTACATGAACACGATATTTAGATCTAGAAATAAAATAGAAAAATAGAAAATAGAAAACCTAGAAAACCTGTTATTGTGATCTCTGTATGTATACCGGCTTCTTAGATGAATAAACTTTATGGAAAAAAAAAATTATTGGCATGGAGTGATATTTATGTCGGCGCCCCTTCACTTGGAAAGTGTTCTGATTCGGTGGTGCATTTTCTACCCCTCCCTCCGTCCGTGCGTTGCCATCCATATGGGTAAGAACTAACCCCCAAACCGATTTTTATATAAACATAAACTAGAGAGATATCTTCTTTTTTTCGGTCACAGACTCTATTTCCTTGATGCGCTTGCGCAGTACACATCACTGAGTAGTTTGCAGCGGCGTATAAAGATACAATAAAGAATAAATAGAAAAACTGGAACACCGTATTGAAAAGTACTTACATTACTGACTTAGAAAACTTGTGATTTCATTGTCTTTTCTATCTCACCTTTTCGACGATCGAGCTGAGCAACTGCCGTTTGTTTTGGCCTACTAAGAGGGTCTGGATGGGGTTAACTGACAACTACTGAGAAATGGCCCAAAATTTAACCGACAACCGACAAATGCCTTAAAATTCAAATGACAACTGACATTCAACCAAAATGTGAAAAAAATATTCGTTTATCTCCATAACCCATCTCTCCCAGGGACAGTTATCATGTGACAAAGTTCAAGTGGATGTCAAATTGCTGAATTTTGATCCATGTAAAACTGGCCTAGAAAGAAAAAATCGCATGAGAAATAAATAAAAGCCTTTGTTAATCATTAATTTCCGTTTAACTGACAACTGACAAAAAGGCCAAAATTTAACTGACAACTGACATTTGTCCTTCACCTTCAGTGTTTTCTTTTTTTCTGTTTTTTTTTTTTTTTTTTTTTTTTTCTGTTAAATTTTTTTTTTCTGTTTTTTTTTTTTTTTTTTTCTTTTTTGAAAACAAAGGAAAAAAGGAAAGAAAAGAAAAAAGAAAGAAAGAAAGAAAGAAAAAGAAAACAAAAAGGAAAAGAAGAAGAAAAAAGAAAAAGAAGAAAAAGAAAAATTAAAGAAGAAGAAAAAGAAGAAGAATGAAGGAAAATATGTAAGAAAAAAAAAGCCCATCTAGAGCTTGGGTTTCCAATGGCAAGAGGGAAGAACCCCCAAAAGAATCTGTAAACATAAAATAGCACGTATGATTAAAGCTTGAAAATGATTACAGCAAATATTTAAAGATCGATATACTGTTTGAGAATTCACCTTCCATTAAGAACTAGTTAGATTACAAGAATAGTAGCGAACAGGAAAACTTATCGAACATTATTAAGAATTGTAGTGGCGATCTGACCGATTTGAAAAAGAACGGAACCTGTTCAAGTTTACAAAATGTAATCATAGCGGCGTACAATTATCATAGCAATTAATTAATATTTATCTTTGTTCGTAGTCAACAATCTATTACTGTCACCAAAAAGTAAACGTTTGATACAGTTATCTCAAAAATTATTAAAAATAAACAGTTTTTGGGTAAAGCATACTAGCATTTTATGCCACGCTTAACCATTTAAAAACGCATAAAAAAACGTCTTTCGCGCGCATTCCTCATTCAGGCCTTTTCCAACAATTTTCATTTCCTCGAAATTCATGCTCATTTAAGCCTCGGTCAGATTAGCGACGAAAGCATAAACACAAGCAACATACGCAGACTCTATCACATTTATTACCTAGGTATTGAAAAAGACGAGCGCTTCAAATGAGCGACGCTTACGTCGTTCATAGTTAGCTGGTGTGAACAAGGCTTTAAGTCCCTTTGAGAATTGAATAAGAATTCTTTGAAATTGAAAAGCCAGCAAATATATAGTTAAGTGCCAATGAAGCGAAAATTCTTGTTGCGTAGTCATAAAACTTACAAATTGAAATGCACGATTCCAAAGAGATGCTTTAGAATAAAATTAGCGACTTTACAAAACCATTTTTTTTTTTTGCCCTCAAAATGGTCAGACAAATTCCTCCAGTTAGGCGGAAAATACCAAAACGATCGAAACAGGATCGAAAAGTCATGAATCTTGGTACCAAAAGTTTTTTCTACGTAAAGAGAGAAAACATTCCTCTTATTTCTTATTAAACCTTTCTTCCTATCCACCATTCTGTGGCCATCAAAATGACGTCATTTTGACAATAGACTATTCTTGATCATGAGGGCGTAAAAATCGTCAATCTTTACCCTAGACGCTTTACAATTTGGAGTTTTGTATTTCGAATAGAAAATTTTACAGAAAATCAATTTTGGTTTTATATGAACTTTAAGAGCATGTTTATATAAACATAGGACTCTCAAGGCCGAACTCTTTTGTTATTTTTTCTTTCTTTGGGACGGCTAAGAAGAAGAGGGCTATAGTGCTACTTGGGCACCCTGCCAAAATTGAAAGTATGATCTAAAAAATCCTGTTTCCCAAGAGAACTGAAATGGGAAGACACTGAGATATAAAACTAATCAAAAAAAGTTCGGCTGTCACGTTCAGGCTGGAGAATCGAATCAAAAAATCGCTCATTTCTTAATATCGAAATCATTTTGTCAAATTATTGATATATTAGTATTAAATTAAACAAGGCTAAATGCTTGATCGAGACATGCCGTTGGGACGACGACCGTCATATCCAATATTAAAATAGTGATTAGATATTTGCATTGTTTAACTTCGGCAGTGATTCTACGACTATTAAAAGCGGATTTGCTTCAGTACCAGTTAAACAGTGGCAAAGGACTGTCTGTACGTAGAACAACAGTCTGGTAAGTTAACTTTTTTTAAAGTATATATTAATTGTTGTTGTTAAGGCTAAAACTAGTATTATAAGTCTCGTTTGATCAAAAAAACTGAATGGTTAGCACAATTTAGTGAAATAGAAAACAAGAGAGGCAAAAGTACAGGGAGAACTGCAAGTCTTTCAGGAGCAGAGTATGTTTTAGGGACTACAAGGTTTTGAAAAATTAATCGAAAAAATGAAAACTGGAACAGCAAAAAGAAGAAAAATTAGTATAAAAAAAAGCCGAAACGAAAATCGAAGGATTGAACAAAAAAATTTGCAATAAATATACCAAATTTATAGAGTACGTATGGGCAGAATAGAAAATCAGACAAAATTTCATACAAAAAATAAAAAGGGAAGGGAGGAAGGAAGGAAGGAAGGAACAAAAGATGTAAAGGAAAATACAAGATAATCGAAGGATAGAAAGAAAGATAAAAAAGAAACATAAATCATTCGTCTGAATTGTTAAAATACTAAATTTATAAAATATCCAGCTAATTCGCTAAGTTTTTCTTCTATTTTATTATTAAAACGAACCGTGTGTGGTCCTATGCGTTTTTACTGAGAACAGATATCACTTAAAGTGATCCTGACCAATGTATTCATCATACACAGTAGTTTCAGATCCAATAGTTAACAACACGATTAGTAGGGTGTAAACTTAGAAAATGATCGATTTTTGAAATGAATGGTGCACTGTGAAATAATCGACGCACTTGGAAATAAAAAAGCTGACGCTCTTTGATGGATTCTTTCTGGATAGCTGTCTCCCTCTGTATCTCGATCTGTCGGTACCTTCGATCATTTGACAACCGAATTTAAATTGACAAAAAAATGTTGAAAATTGGGGAGAATCTCAATGTAATAAGCATCTTTATGCATTCAGACAATCTTTTTATCTGAAAAATAATGAAAAAATTAAGAGGAGATTTTTTTCAATGACGAGCAATAATGGCGAAAAGCGCCAAAAACTAGACCTTCGTTCGAATTTTAATCCAAATTTTCGTTCTGGATTAACATTCAAATCCTTTTTCTACCGGTTAAAAACTATGTAATACCAAGATAAAATACGGAGAAAAAAAATGAATTGAAGTTGTGTTGGGATTAAGCTTTTTCAAGCTGAATATAAAAAAAACATACAGCAAATGAGCAAATGAAGGCCTAAACCTCATTTTCGATCCAAATTTTCGCTTTGGATTAACACTTTGATTTAACTTTCATCGGCCAAAACTACTTACAAACACCTTAAACTTTCTGACAGAAATGATTTTTGTTTTGTACAACAGCTATTCTTCAACTCAGGAGTTTTTGTCGTTCACTTCTCGAACTTGAAAACAATTCCATCTTAGCCACAATAAATATAGATACATGAAATTATCGCTAACGTTATCGTCAAAAATTGAAACCCTCTAATCTTAAAAAAGTTAGATTTTGATAAGCAAGAGATTTTGAGAACAAGAAAGAAAAGATACCAAAAATATAAAAGAGGTCGAGAGAAGGGGAATTTCAGAAAATCGGAAAACTGTCTAGTTAATGATGCTTTGTCCTGCAAACCACAAATGATCAGATTTATTTATTTGTTATTTTTATTATTACTTGGGTAAAGCTATTAATTGAATAACAAAATTTTTAATGAAAGCATGCTGTTATTGATCGATCTTTTTCTCACATTTTCATTTGTGTCGGGTCTCGTAAATAATTGGTTCTTTTGCAGCCTTTTGATCCAAAATGGCCAAACTGGTTGTGCTCCTTTTGTTGACGATTGCGCAATGCTCTTACGCTCAAGGTAATGTCAAATCATATGTATCTACATTTATTTAAGGACGGTAGAATCTTTCAAAGTCGCACCAACCTTATTTAATATCAAAATAGATCGGTGTTCCACCATCTTTAATCATGTAAAGTAAGCGACCTCATATCCATCTCTGCTTGTAACTGTTTGCCGAGTATCCACTCTTATGGCCTATTCTTAGTATCGCAAAATAACTTGGGCAGGGGCGTATCCAGAATATTTCAAAGGGGGGGTCACACTTTCCATTTTCCACCAAAGGGGGGTCACACTTCCAATTTCTCAATCTTTCTCCAGTCAGATTCTTTTATTTCTATCATCTTTTTGTTTTCAAAGGGGGGTCACGGGCACCCTGGGACCCCCCCCTTGGATACGCCCCTGTTGGGAGATACCGTACTCTAACGTACTCTACTATTTTTGTTTTTGAATTTATTAATTTATTAAATTGAATAATGTTTTAACAATAATATAATATAGAGTTTTTTTACACAACTAGATTTTTTTCAAGGTTTTTTACAATATAATACATACTCAAACATACACTTACACTTATTCTGCTACATTCTACTATTTCTGTGCTCACAATTAACTCTCAGCTCCCTTGCTCATTTTTAATGAGAAACAGAACCCGGAGGACTCAGAGAAAATCCCCTATGAGCTAGAGAGAGAGAGAAGGAACTATCAAACCCAAGTCACATGTGATACGCAAGGAACGTCCACCCTTGCTTCCCTAATTAACAGCTCTTTTGTTTTTAGGGAATTCAAGCTGCTCTTTCAATAGGTGTGTTGCTGGTGGAACATGCGTGGTTGGACTGGATAATAAACAGTATTGCATCTGCCCCCCAGGAAGGAATGGTCTCTACTGCGAGAAAAGTAAGAACCGCGCGCGAAGTGACGTGAAATACGTTGCAGCATCGCGCGTTGACAAATGTCAAGCCGACGGCGACGTAAAAACACGTGAAATGTCGTCCTGAGCGCTGCGTGGTCTCGAAAAGTTGTAATTCAGATACGCAACGAAACGTTTTCATCTCACGTCGAATACTCGCGTACCAGTTGCGTTTGCTTATTCTAATGTTTCGTTCGTTTACGTCACGAACGTTCTAAAGAGGACGTGAAAACAGGTAAAATGGTGTCCAGAACGTGGTGTTACGCAAAAAAATGACATAGTTGTCATCTAATGTTGAGTACGAGTACTCGCGTTACGTACCACTCGCTTTGCTAATTCTGTCTAGTGTTGCGTTTACGTCGTTGACGTTTTTGAAGAGGACGCGAGAATTAGCGAATAGCGTCCTGAATATGACAACACGTTTCTTATAGTAGTACATATTAATTCATTAATCATTTTTTTCAAATCTAAAGAAATCCACGATTGTTCAAGTGATCCTTGTCAAAATGGTGGACAATGTTGCGAGGATCGTAAGGGCTACACCTGCAAATGTAAACCAGGCTTTACTGGAAATCATTGTGAAACAGGTATACTATAATTGAACTTAAAAACAGTAAGGAGTAGAACAGAGAAGAAGACATGTAGGAAAGCAACGCCCAAGTTAAGGATGCACTTGATTAGAATATAACAAACAAACAAACAAACACCCAAATATATTTGGGTGTTTGTTTGTTTGTTATATTAATAGGCAGTCAAAGCAAACAAACAAACGAACATAGAGACAAACAGACAATTAACCAAACTAACAAGCTAGCAAACAAGCAAACAAACAACCAAGCACCCTAAAACTGAAGCTCTATTGTATTTTTCTTTTCAGACATTGATGAATGTGAGTCCAACCCATGTAAGAACGCAGCGACATGCATTGACAAAGTCAATGGTTATGACTGCTCTTGTGCCGAGGGATTCAAAGGAAGAATTTGTGAGCAAAGTAGGCCATCAAATTAACACTATATTTTCTTTTCGTTATCTTAACATTTCCGTTGATTCTGTTGTAAGAGTTTACTTCGCTTCAAGGGGGGGGAGGGGAGGGCTGAATCGACCATTTGGTTGTTTGCCAAGAGATAATATTTTATTCAATGATCCAAAAAGAAAAAGAAAAATAGAGTGTACCAAGCTCGTTTTCGAGATAATCAGCTTTGAACGAACGCCCTTTTACGAGTTTTTCGGCAAAAATAACATTACCGGGTCTTCTAAAGCTCTAAGACGACCACAATTGCACAAATATTAGCCAAAAGTATATTCTACATAATGACATAAACATTTTTGATACAAAGACTATAATATACCTTCATTTCTTGACTTCTTCTTCATATGGTTTAGATATCAAGTTACTTTTTCAAATAAGTACAAAAATGTATAGAGTCCCGTGCAAAAATGAAAGGTTGTCAGTCGTCAAAAGTGTGAAAACAGCGAAAAAAGTGTCAACAGCAAGGAAGCCATCTTGGAAAATGAAGACCGCTTGGCATTATGGTGCAGACAGTAATGCCAAGCGGTCTTCATTTTCCAAGATGGCGTCGCTTCAACGTAGTCAGTTACCTTAAGTTTCTTAATAGAGCAGACTTCTTATGAATGTGAAACGGACCGCGCCGTGCCGTGAACGTGTCAGTGCCGTGATGTCTATAAAGATATTCGAGATTCCTGCCGTGACCGTGCCGTGAGCGTGCGGTGCCGTTTTCACAGTCATACGAAATCTACCCTAGCTTAGATGCTGTCTTTGTTTGTGGGCTCGAGCTCGTAAAGCATTCTTTGGAACTACGAAATTGTCAATTCGAAAATTTCCATTTTCGTATTGACAACATTAATGTTTACATGTATAGAAAAACCTGGTTGCCATAACAACACGTGCCTTAATGGCGGGACATGTGCGGAGTCAGATGATGGCACTTGGTACTGTGTTTGCTCCAAGAAATACAAAGGACTACGATGTGAACAACGTAAGCACCTAAATTTGCATACATCAAGGAAGACAATACGGCTGGAGAATAATCTTTAAAAACAAGTATCATTTTGTTGATAATAACAGAGTTGGTTTAGCTAGTTTGGCTTCTCCCTTAATTTGTTAGACTAAAAGCATCGCGGCGAGGAGGGTCGAAGAAACATCGATCCGTGCTTCCTTCCGATTCTCCAGCTCTTTTTTGTCATATTCCGGCTTTATATATACTCTTTCCTTAGTCGGTGGATCATAATGATGATTACAATTATAACAATGATGTTGATGATGATGATAGCATTGATGTATGGCGATGATGATGCAATCATGATAATTAAAGATAGGAGAAGTGGCAGTGGTATGCACTGGAATGACGAATATACTGAATAAAAGCTCCAATTTTTCTCCACTTTAGGCGTCAACGACTGCTCTAGTCATCCATGCCAAAATGGCGGTAGCTGCTGCGATAAAGAAAACGGCTATGTGTGCCACTGTCCATCAGGATACCTTGGACCCTACTGTGAAAATAGTAAGAAATAGTCTAAAATCACTCGATAAAAGCGCCTCTTACATGAGAACAAATTTTCTACTACGACAAATTGGCAAATGGGTTTACCTGAAATTGGTTTGCCTCTTAAGATCCTGTCTACATAAACGCGTCGAGGAAATGAAAAAGGCATTTGCAATTGGCATTTGAAATTCTCGCATCTTCACCAAAATTTGCCAATTTTTTTTCTAGTATGGACGGGACTGAGCTAACCTTCAGATATCCAGTCTCAGTGAATGTAATTATCAAAATGCCAATAAAAGTTCTTAGCATATCACTTTCTCTGAGCTTAAGTAGACACGGCTAGTTAGCACATTTTTACTAATTGAATTTATAGATCAGTGTTTCTAACACTTTTCTTCGTAATCTGTTGTAGAAATCCAGCCCACTACCCCAAGCAGTAGTAAGTATGTCATAATGATTGTCTCTATCTTCTTCAAATTAAAGTAACGCCAGCAAGAGGTATAAATTATCTATAGCGTGTTTCTAAAGTTCGTTCTCCTGATTTTCTTATATTGTTATTATGTTTAACTGAACGTCTTTTCTAGAAATTTCATGAAAAATTTTGTAGCCTGTTCTTAGCTTTAATGGCCTTCTAGGTTGTTTTTCGTTTGGACAGAATATCTTCAAATATGTGCGGTTTTGTTTTCCGAATCTTTTTAAAGAAATTTGTCTTGAGTTTCCTGATCATTTCTGTCTTAATTTCAAAGATAATTTCAGTTCTGTTTGATTTCAAAAATAACGAATTAAGCGAATTAAATGATTTACAAGCTTAAAGCTTTACAGTTAACCCTACATAGAATGTTTATCAAGGAAAACTGGAAAAAAATCGTATATAATAGTAATATCAATTGAAAAATCAAAGCAAAGGTTCACGCAAAGGTTCATGGTTAGATTTACCATCAAATTCTTATTTCAACTTTTCTATGATAATCTATATTAAATTGCTACCGTGTTGAAGCTGAACTTTAAATGACGGCTTCTTTGCAGGTGAATTTTCGTCATCTTCCAGCACTCCAATTAGTAAGTATGTTAGACAAAACCAGGGAAGTACAGTGATCCCTACCTAGCTCCAATGAACCTATGCCGCCGTCGTTTCCCTTCAACGTAGCAATGCCAGTGAGTGAGGGAGTGAGTGAGTGAGTGAGTGAGTGCGTGAGTGAGTGAGTGCGTGAGTGAGTGAGTGAGTGAGTGAGTGAGTGAGTGAGTGAGTGAGTGAGTGAGTGAGTGAGTGAGTGAGTGAGTGAGTGAGTGAGTGAGTGAGTGAGTGAGTGAGTGAGTGAGTGAGTGAGTGAGTGAGTGAGTGAGTGAGTGAGTGAGAGAGAGTGAGTGAGTGGCTGACTGACTGACTAAGTTTACCCTTCAATTTTCATCGTTTTAGTTGAACCCACTCAATTTCTCCCACCGCCGCCTTCAAGTTCTGCACTAGGTAGATAATGAAATCTTGTAGACAAACGTCTTCCATTAATTTCTGGCAGAAAAACGAAAGCAAGTAAACTACACAATTCAGGGCTAACTCTTTTTAAAGGAAACTTAGAATCTCTCTAAAAGAATAAAATAATTCAGTACAAATATTATTGATAACAAAAAACAATTCAATATTTAATCGTGAAAATGGTGTCTCAGTTTTTTGATATGTTGATGCCTTGCTCTAAGTATATTTGAAATGCCAAAAATATTTCAACCTTGAGATCAAATATGTTTGCAACAAAAAAGGCATGATAAGCGATATTGGGCGATATTAGGCGATATTAAGCGATATTAGGCGATATTTAGTGGTTATTTGATGGTTTTCTATGGAATACGGGTGAATATTTCACGAGAAATTTATGTTATTAGTATACAACGAGCCTTTAGGCGAGTTGTATACAAAATAACAGAAATTTCGAGTGAAATGTTCACCAGTATTCCATAAAAAAACATCAAATAACCATATTATCCTATAACTATTACACATTTTAGCTAAAAATTGCGCTTTACTAAAGAGATCATGACGCCAACATATTTTTATTGAAAAAATCCTCTGTCAAACATTAGTTCGTGCGTTTGGTTATTTCCCCAACCCATCTTAGCAAAGCCGCGTTTTATCAGTTTTCTCTTTGCTTGACTGAGCACTTCTCGATGAGCTTTGGGTAGTTTTCCCCCTCAAATATCGGTCAATGGAGTTTCTGTAAGACGTTTTTAATAGAGTATCTGGTTCGTATTCAGATCCATCGGTGATTTGCGAATTTCCAGTAGAAAATGTTTGACAAGAATGTTCAAGCGTTCTTGTTGTACTAGTGCTTGTGAGATAAAGTCCAAAAACTTCTTAGTGTCCACCTCAGTCTTTTTGTGTTCTTGGGTTCTTTTGTGCCTCTATAAATGCATCAATATTTTCTTCAATTCTGGGAGAGAAGAAATCGTATTCGAAGTAGTTGAACTCGACGATGCAAACGCGTTAGCAGTTTCCCGCTCATTTCTCAGCTAATTATATATTCAAAACATATTGAATTTCATTGGCTGAATTCAAATTTTGAGCAATCTGATTGGCTAATACATTTTATGAAATACCGCTCTGTATTCATAGCAAATCCATGAAATACCGCTCTGTATTCATAGGAAATGCTTAGCTGTGATTGGCTAATGTGTAATAGTTATAGGATAATAAGCGATATTAGGCGATTTTAGGACCCGGAGTAGGCCTATTCACCGATTTAAATGATTAATTAGCAGATGATTTTTGGTTATTTCAACGATTACTGGCAACGATATTATAAGTAAAGAATACTATCAATATCTGACATTTGATTGCAATACTACATCAACGATCTTCATTGTTTTTCAGTCATTCACGACCACATATGCGACATTTCCAGTCCCTGTAAGAATGGAGGAACATGCGTCAAGATGTCTAAATGGGCCTACAGATGTCACTGTCCACCAGACTTTTACGGGAAAAACTGCAATCGTTACAGTAAGTTTTTTGGAAAAAAATAAATAAATAAAAAGCTCGGCAGTAACGCAAAGTTCATGTCATGCGCGTTAGCTACGTAGATAGTAGGGACCTTGAGATTTTTAACGACTACAACAAATTTTACCGTTAGTGCGCATGCGTCATACCATAACCCTCACACGCTCGCTTGATCCAAAAAAGTTTACCCTTTTGCATGCTCCATGGATGTCATCCAAGCTGAATTAAAAGATCTCATCCGTCGTCGCCAAGAGGCCTTCCACCCAAACAGATCCAGCGTCGTGTACTGAAATTCTATCAAAATGATGTTAATAGAGAAAGGAAAAAGTGTAAGTTGCACTAATACCCGTCGAAAGGAGTTAAAAGGTGCCAATGCCAACCTTTTGTGGAAAGAGGTTTAAAAGACATGTGGAAGCGCACGAAGGAAAGATACTTGACTTATGAACAAGTTGTACGTTTCTTCAGTTTGAGAATAAAAGCCACGAGGAAACAGCAAATGGAATTAGTTCTGCCTTCCTATAGCTAAAGGCACTTCAGGAATATAATCCACTAGAGAGTCGAGAAACTTCTATCCTGTAGATGAAGACTCTATTTTCCTTGTAGTCTACTCGCTCGCATAATCGCATGCTATCCGTCCTGCGTCCGCTCCTCTGTTGCATCAAGCGGTGCCCAAGTTCCGGGCTCCAGCAAAAAGTGGACCGAGGATCCAGAAGAGAGAATTGGTGATCGTGTTTCCGAATTTGTTTTATGACGATGTTCTCACAAGCGCAGGTTTGGAAAGCATTGAAGATCACCACTGAACACTGACTAAGGGCCTCGTGTTTCTCGAAGCACGTGGTAACTCATGAGAAAGCTTAACTTGAAAGCTTAACATAAACTGCATTTTTGGCGCCAGACGTTGCTCGTTTGGCACTTGCACGTGAGGTTGACTTCTCGCGTATGCGGGAAACGTGAAAGGACTCACCTTCGTGTTTAAACAGCAACGATCACGCTGTAGTCTGTTGTTTCCATGTGAAGCCGTTTAGCTCTGCTGACCATAATTCTTGGTAAACCTATCTTCAGCGCGTAAGCATAAGCAATTAAACATCTCATAAAATTAGAGCATGTTAATGCGTGGGGTCCGAAAATTATTTGCGCGTCTAGAAATATCCTTAAATTTTTTGATGACTCCAGGGAGTCATTACCCAAAAACTCGCCTGGAGTTCACTAAAATATGCTAAAAAATCAATTTTTTGACAATTATGCTAGCAATTCCGTCATTTATTTTATGAATGATTTATTGTTATTTTCAGGTAGTTCTCCATCACCGCCTTCAAGCACTGTGACAAGTAAGTATTAGCAAAGATTGAAAGAAGGAGAGAAAACGAGGGAGAATGAGCGTCAAAATGTGTAGAATCGAAGGGAGTAAAAAAGAAAAAGAAAGCGAGGACGAAGTAAAGAAGAAAGGGGGTAAATGAAAGAGAGAAATTAAAGGAAGGGAGCAAGTAAGCTAGCTAGGGAGAAGACAAGTACCGATCTTTACAGAGATCATGATCTTAACTCGTTGTCTTCACCACACAAATCAAAAAACATTGCCAATCCCCCTTCCCCCCTTCTCAATGTTGTTTCAGAGGGTTGCCTATACATTAGGCCTGATTTTGCGTTGACAACAACTTTGAGGCAATAGAGGGGGAGGGGGGATTGCTTTCGACTTGTGAGAATGTTGAATTGTCTCATGATCAAGGATTTTGTCCAAGATTGTCTACGACCCATTTTCCAAATTTCTTAAAAAGGACACTAGAATACCTAGTCTTTTTTCTTGTCCGTCGAACGCGGAATTGGGACGTCCGAGGTTCCAGGAGAAATTTCAAGCCTAACAATTCATGTACTTAGCAAAATGCGGTAACCAAAAATTGGCCTCTCCGAATATCCAGGCCGTAAAGCATTTGCCCATTGGACGTGCCACTACCACGACCATGTATTACACAAATTGAATTTCTTTATTCTAATGCCGTTTACTGGTTGTCTAAACATTACCTTAGTAAGTCGTTTTTATAGTAGAAATATAATAGGAGCAAGGATGGCACAGTTGGTTAGTGCGCGGTTCGGTACGAGAGGGGGAAGTAGCTCGGTGACAAAACCCGAAACAAAAGCGCGTAAGGGGCAGGGACCATTAGACAATTGATGTACGAAATATATTTTTGGTCTGAACCATTGCACGATATCTGAAATCCTTTCTTCAGCAAATATATGAGCTTTTGGAGCGCAAAAGCCGCTCAACGCAAGAGTTTTCGCAGGGGTTGTTGGAAAGGAGTATGAGATAGCCACTTTTGGTAATTGTATGGATATTGGACTATCACAGCATTTCCACATACGAGCACGAAAATCTAAAAACCGTAAAGTCGTACACAACCACTGTTTTATGAAACAAACAAAAGTTAAGCGGCAGAAACAGTTCGCGGAATACCTAAATTTGCCGAAAATTACTGAGCTTTACAGAACTGTGGCACTAGTAAAATCGCAAAATATCGCATACGAGAATTGTGGGAAGAAAATGAAATGAACTTCGCATAAGGAACAAAGTATGATGGTGTACAGCATAAATAGATAAGCATAAATAGATAAACTGTAGTGACAGTTGTCAAAACAAACTATATTTATATATACAAAGTAAAGCCGGAGAAATGTATGACTTCCACTAGTTTCTAAAAATCATCAAATAAAAGAAGTGACCCTCCCTCCCCTCCTCCTCCATTAAATTGTAAGCATATCAACGATCTTTGTTGTTTTTCAGTCATCTATGACCACATATGCGACATTTCCAGACCCTGTAAGAATGGAGGAACATGCATCAAGATGTCTAATTGGGCCTACAGATGTCATTGTCCACCAGACTTTTACGGGAAAAACTGCAATCGTTACAGTAAGTTTTTTTGAAAAAAAAATAAATAAATAAAGCTCGGCAGCAACGCCATCTCAACGCCACAGCAAAAACAAAAGCAAAGTTCTTGTCATGAGCGTTAGCCACGTAGATAGTAGGGACCTTGAATTTTTTTACCACTACAAGTTTTCTTTTTACCGTTAGTGCGCATGCGTCATACCATAACCCTCACACGCTCGCTTGATCCAAAAATGTTTACCCTTTTGCATGCTCCATGGATGTCATCCAAGTTGAATTAAAAGATCTCATCCGTCGTCGCCAAGAGGCCTTCCACCCAAACAGATCCAGCGTCGTGTACTGAAATTCTATCAAAATGATGTCAATAGAGAAAGGAAAAATTGTAAGTTGCACTAGTACTCGTCGAAAGGAGTTAAAAGGTGCCAATGCCAACCTTTTGTGGAAAAAGGTTTAAAAAACATGTGGAAGCGCACGAAGGAAAGATACTTGACTTATGAACAAGTTGTACGTTTCTTCGGTTTGAGAATAAAAGCCAAGAGGAAACAGCAAATGGAATTAGTTCTGCCTTCCTATAGCTAAAGGCACTTCAGGAATATAATCCACTAGAGAGTCGAGAAACTTTTATCCTGCAGATGAAGACTCTATTTTCCTTGTAGTCTACTCGCTCGCATAATCGCATGCTATCCGTCCTGCGTCCGCTCCTCTGTTGCATCAAGCGGTGCCCAAGTTCCGGGCTCCAGCAAAATGTGGACCGAGGATCCAGAAGAGAGAATTGGTGATCTTGTTTCCGAATTTGTTTTATGACAATGCTCTCACAAGCGCAGGTTTGGAACGCATTGAAGATCACCACTGAACACTGACTAAGGGCCTCGTGTTTCTCGAAGCACGCGGTAACTCATGAGAAAGCTTAACTTGAAAGCTTAACATAAACTGCATTTTTGGCGCCAGACGTTGCTCGTTTGGCACTTGCACGTGAGGTTGACTTCTCGCGTATGCGGGACACGTGAAATGACTCACCTTCGTGTTTAAACAGTAACGATCACGCTGTAGTCTGTTGTTTCCATGTGAAGCCGTTTAGCTCTGCTGACCATAATTCTCGGTAAACCTATCTTGAGCGTGAAAGCATAAGCGAACTTCCCATAAAATTAGACCATGTTAATGTCGTCGGGTCCGAAAATTATTTGCGCGTCAAGAAATATCCTTAAATTTTTTGATGACTCCAGGGAGTCATTACCCAAAAACTCGTCTGGAGGTCACTAAAATATGCTAAAAAATCAATTTTTTGACAATTATGCTAGCAATTCCGTCATTTATTTCATGAATGATTTATTGTTATTTGCAGGTAGTTCTCCATCACCGCCTTCAAGCACCGTGACAAGTAAGTATTAGCAAAGATTGAAAGAAGGAGAGAAACGAGGGAGAAAGAGCGTCAAAAGGTGTAGAAGGGAGTAAAAAAGAAAAAGAAAGCGAGGACGATCCGAAATAAAGAAGAAAGAAGGGAAATGAAAGACAGATAGGAAGGGAGCAAGCAAGCCAGTAGCTAGCTAAGGAGGAGACAAGTACCGATTTTTGCAAACTAATCATGATCTCAACTCGTTGTCTTCACCACACAAATCAAAAAACATTGCCAACCCCCTTCCCCCCTTCTCAATGTTGTTTCAGAGGGTTGCCTATACATTAGGCCTGATTTTAAGTTGGCAACAACATTGAGACGAGGGGGAGTGATGAGGATTGCTTTCGAATTGTGAACAAAATGTTGAATTATCTCAAGATTTTCTACGACGCATTTTCTAAATTTTTTAAAAGAGACACTGGAATACTTGGTCTATTTTTTGTCCGTCGAACGTGGAATTGGAACGTCCTAGATTTCAGGAGAAATTTAGCCTGCGTTCCTTCCTCTTCTTCCCCTCCCCTCCCCTCCCCTACCGCATACCTTAGACATGACCATGACCAATGGACTTTTGCAAGAAAAGCTCGAGAATTGTGGGAAGAAAATGAAACTAACTTCGCATAAGGAACAAAGTATGAAGATGTACAGCATAAATAGATAAACAGTGTGTAGTGACAGTTGTCAAAACAAACCATATTTATATATACAAAGTAAAGCCGGAGAAATGTATGACTTCCAATTCTAAAATCATCAAACAAAAGAGGTGACGCTTCCCCATATTCGATGGGTATGCCATTAGTGTTTTGGAGGTCCCCATATAAAAGTTAAATATTATCAATACCTGCCACTTAATTGCAACACTACATATTCAACGATCTTTGTTGTTTTACAGTCATCTACGACCACATATGCGACATTTCCAGACCCTGCAAGAATGGAGGAACATGCATCAAGACGTCTAAATGGGACTACAGATGTCATTGTCCACCATACTTAATCGGCAAACACTGCGACCACAGTAAGTATTATTTTAAACTTTAAGCTCCACACTAAAGCCATCTCGACTCTTTCGCTGCATCTACAGTGGGAAGCAAAGTAGTTGTCATGCGCACTAGCCACGCAGATTTTTCTGGGTCACTGCCGCGCGCTAGAGTATTAGAGTAGATTTCATATATATGACTGTGAAAACGGCACCGCACGGTCACGGCACGGTTACGGCACGGCGCGGTCCGTTTCACACTTATACGAAATCTGCTCTATGTGCTGTGCTCATAGTATTTAGAGGCCTTAAGCGGTAACTAAATTAACGTCCGAACCGTTAATTTAAGGGATACTTATCTGGAACGCGCAAGCACCAATCTTCCCGTAAATTAGCCCAAAAAAAACATCGGATGCAAAAATACCGCGCGGTTCGAAAATATCATCCGATTTTATCGATTAGTTAACTAGTTAGTTTTCGGATGATATAAGTTAAGGTTTCTTAACAAAAGGGTATTGGAAGATCACTGGGGAGTTAAAAACTGGGGCCGGGGCTTTCGGTATTGACTAAAATACGCTCATGAAATCAAATTTCCAGCTGTTTTTTATAACATTTATGCCAGTCGTTCCTTCCGTCTATATTTATCAGTGTTTTCTATTGTAATTTGCAGGTAGTTTTCCATCACCATCTTCGAGCGTCGTGACGAGTGAGTATGTGGAAAGATTGAAAGAATGAGAGAAAAGGAGGGAGAAATGGTGTCAATAGATGATGCGGAAGTATAGAAGGAAAGGAAAAGCAAGAAGGAAGGAAGGAAATATGAATAGAAGGGAGCAAGCAAGCTAGCTGGGGAAGAAGGAAAGAAAGAAGCTTGGAAAGAAGGAAGGAAGAAAGGAAGAAAGGAGGGAATTAAGGAAGAAAGGAGGGAAGGGAGGGAGGGAGGGAGAGGGAGGGAAGGAAGAAGGAGGGAGGGAGGGAGGAAGGAAATACACAAGCTAGCTATTGTAGCTAGTTAGCAAGGGAGATAAGGAGCGACTAAAGAAATAAACGCAGAATCATTACTACATAGTCTCATCAGGTGTGAAATACGACAATGAACAATGTACAACTGAATTTGCGTATATTGCTTTCGCTTGCTTTCGAGTAATGTTTCCGTCACAGTCGAAGAATGATTGAAAGAATGAGACAAAAGGAGGGAGAAATGGTGTCAAAAGATGATGCGGAAGTAAAGAAAAAGGAAAAGAAAAGCATGAAGGAAGGGAGGGAGGGAGGGAGGGAGGGAGGGAGGGAGGGAGGGAGGGAGGGAGGGAGGGAGGAAACACGCAAGCTAGCTAACTAGTTAACAAGGGAAGGAAGGAGCGACTAAAGAAATAAACGCGAAATCATTACTATATAGTCTTACCAGGTGTGAAATAAGACGATGAACAATGTATTACTGATCTGCTTAACAAATTGAAGATGGTTTTGAGTTGTCTGTCCTCTTATTGACACACTCTTGACGCCATAAAATGTTCAAAACTCAAGTGGAATCACGAGCGCAGCGAGTGGTTTCACTGCAAAGTTTTGAACATTTTATGACGTCAAGAGTGTGTCAATAAGAGGACAGACAACTCAAAACCATATTCAATTCGTTTTTTACAACAATTATTTGAGATAAAAGTTAAAAAATCCTTTTCAAACGGGGCAACAGAACGAGCGCGCGCGCTGAAACGCGTCAGCAGTGTGTCTGTTCTCTTATTGACACACTCTAATCAACCAATCAGATCGCGAGATTAGTATCAAGTGTTGTAAAAATATATATTACTTTCGCTACTGCTTCCGTCGCTGTCGAGAAACAGTCGACAATTCAATTCTATTGTACTTTGTATTTTGTGTCAGTAATTCATGATCACATCTGCGACATTGCCAACCCATGTAAGAACGGAGGATCTTGTATCAAAGATCGCTTGTTTGGTTACAGATGTCACTGTAGACAAGGGTACAGTGGAAAAAATTGTAACACAAGTAAGCAAAACTTGATTAATGTTTTGAATCACCCCTGGATCACCTCTTGCAACTACTTTTAATTTTTCCTTGCAGTATACGACCACCCTCATGGAAACCTATTTAAAATTTAACTTATACATCGAAAATCTGTTGAGACATTCTCCTAAGCAACCAGTTCCCCTCAACAACCACCCACATGAAACTCCATTTGAACTCTTATGCACTTAAACTCTGTATTGAGACATTCTAATAGCAACCAGCTCCCCTCAACAACCACCCTCATGAAACCCCATTTAAACTCGTATGGACTTAAACTCTCAATTGAGACATCCTCATGAGCAACCAGCCCCCCTTAATGACAACTAACCCACAGATGAAATTCATTTAAAAACTTAGCTTTCACACGCTTGTTTTTGTAGGGATCAAGCCAACTCCAACTCCAATGACAACATATGTTCCCTCGTTTCCTAGTAAGTATAGGCGAAAATATAGTCAATATTGTTTCGTTCTCCCTCAGCTGGCTGACTTCTGTCGAGAGATTTTTGATAAACTTGCGTTCACTTAGTCGTCGCGTCAGTTGAGAGTAGCGCGCAAGTCAAACCTTTCATCGCGAGCATGCGTTCTCGTTTGATCGGGGTCTCAGAGCGCAGCTACAAAACAAAATATTTAAGCTGATTCCCTTGTTTCGCACAGGGCAGGTCTACTGCGTATATTATGGTCCAAAAAACTCAAAAATTGCGACTTTGCGAGCATTTTCATTTAATTTATGACTAAAAACGCCACAAAATAATTTTTTTCTAAAACAAAATATTTAAGGTGATTCTCTTGTTTTGCACAGGGCAGGTCTACTGCGTATGGTCCAAAAAGCTCAAAAATTGCGACTTTGCGAGCATTTTCATTTAATTTATGACTAAAAACGCCACAAAACCATTTAATCTTTTTTCAGTAATCTTTCGTGTGATAAAAAGCATGTTGATTTCTGCAAAATTCGACCATTTCCACATTCGAAAAACTGCCGTTTTTAGCGCTATTTTAATGACGTTTTACAAAATACCTCGCAAACGAGCAATTAAAGTGACCTCCATTTTTTATTTCAAAACTTGTTTTTTTTGCAATAGTTGAAAAATTTGAAAATCTATGTAGAGAATATTGAAAAAAAAGGCATTAAACTACAACTTTTCAAAACTGGCACTTTTTATTACTACAAGTCTATCACTAATAGACCACTAGTAAAGTAGCCAATCAGGATGCAGGATTTGTAATAATAGACCACTAATTGGTTCATTCTATAATTATAATTACGGTTAAACTCATGAGCTGACTTAAAAAATCTTTTTGTAGGTTCACGTCCACCATCTAGTAATGTAATTAGTAAGTATGTTAGACAAAACCAAGAAAATACAATGTTCTTTATTTCCAATGAACCAACGACGTCGTTTCCCTTCAATGTACGCAGCTAGCAAGGCTGTAAATAAGCCATCGGACAATAACGATTTGACTGCCAACATCATCCTCGGGAAGCAGGGGCGTTTGTTTCAAAGATTCGCCTGGTGGGACACTGAATTCAGTGACCGAACACATTTCACCACATTGCAAGTTATCAACATTATTTTTTACTTTCATTGTTTTTTAGTGTTTGCATGTCCGGCCAGAATTTAATCAGTTTGCCTTGATAATGCCTTTTGTATGACAAATGACCTCTCCAAGCTTATCCAAAAAAAATATTTGAAACTTTGATATAGTCTGATTATCGAATGGTGGCAAGATCTTTTGTTACACCTTCGTTATAATTCAGCACTTGTGCTGCAAGGAAGGGTTATGATCTACACCAAATTTTTTTTTTCCAAAAATTATAAGCCCTACTACAAAGCCATCTCTTTAACACCCGGCACCGACAAGAGAGAGCAAAGTACCTGACATGCGCACTAGACATTAGGAATTCACTGGGTCACTGTCGAGCAAGAGTTTTATGTGCTGTGTTTGTTTCTCGATCAAGCGGCAACTAATAAGAAAAAAAGTTATCTATACAAGAGGGCTCAAGCACCCATCCTTACGCAAATTGACCAGTCTAAAAAATGATGGATACCTACAATCTTGGACAAAAAGTGTTAAGAATTTTCCTGTTTTGGTGCCACAATAGCCCCTTGCCCTCCCCAACCCAGCACAATGTTGTTCATCCGGGGCAAAAATGCTTTCGTCAGCCTTCAACATTAATCTCGAGAGTAGGGGGTGCAGGTGTGCAGTATCGTGCATGGTGAAAAAGGTTTCTATTTGAATTGGACATGGCGCCGCAATGTGCCATTTTTACTAAACATTTATGTTCAAGATTGTAGACTAAGAAAAACAACAACAACAACAACAAAACAAAAAACAAACAAACAAACAAACAAAACAAAAACAAACAAAAACAAAAAACAAACAAAAAACAAACAAATGCAAATTAAGCCCCATATTTTATTATCGTCGCGACCAAAAGAAAAGAGAACGTTGCGTGTCAACACAATTTTGTGTGTTCAATATGCAAAATCAATTTCAAAAGAAAAATAAACACATGCACAGAAAAATTATCTATATGTTGGGCGCCATAGGTTATGTAGGGTACCAGGAGTCCACTGGTAAATAACAAGGCTGGATTCATTGCGTATCTATATTTCCATTGGGCTAAATTACGCTCATGGAATCAAATTTCCAGTATGTTTTTTGATGACAATTATGCTCAGTAGTAGTACCACCGTACGCGTCTCTATTTATCAGTGTTTTCTATTGTAACTTGCAGGTACTAGTTTTCCATCACCATCTTTGAGGAGCCTCGTCCTGCCGAGTGAGTATTCGAAAGAATTGACAATTTAAAGATAGAGGGAGAAAGCGTGTCAAGAGATATAGACGGAAGTTAAAAAAAAAAAGAAGAGTGCAAGAACGAACGAAGGAGGAAAGCAAGGGAGGGAAAGAGAGAAAGTAAGGGCCGGAGAGAGCAAGCTATGAAGTGAAGGAAGGAAGAAGAAGGAGCCAAGGACGAAATACACGCAGGATCATTGCTGCATTTCTCTTTATGTGTGGAAAAAGGCAATGAACAGTGCATTTACGTACTGAATCCGCGTATGTTGCTTTCGCTCCTGGTTCAGTACAGTCGAAAAACAGGGAAGCGGTGCAGGCTGTCTACGTCGTACTCTAAATTCAAACTAACTCACTGACTGACTGATCATGACTGACTGACTGACTGACTAAATTTACCCTTCAATTTTCATCGTTTTAGTTGAACCCACTCCATCTCTCCCACCACCGCCTTCAAGTTCTTCACTAGGTAGGTAGTGAAATCTTGTAGACAAACGTCTTCCATTAATTTCTGGCAGAAAAACGCATGAGCTGACTTAAAAAAAAACATTTTTTGTAGGTGAATGGCCACCATCTAGTACTGTAATTAGTAAGTATATTAGACAAAACAAAGAAAATACAATGTTCTTTATTTCCAATGAACCAACGACGTCGTTTCCCTTCAATGTACGCAGCTAGCAAGGCTGTAAATAAGCCATCGGACAATGACGATTTGACTGGCAAACATTATCCTCGGGAAGCAAGGGCGTTTGTTTCAAAGATTCGCCTGGTGGACACTGAATTCAGTGACCGAACACATTTCACCACATTGCAAGTTATCAACATTTTTACTTTGTTATTTAGTATTTGTTCGGCCAGAATTTCACATCAGTTTGCCTTGATAATGCCTTTTGTATGACAAATGACCTCCCCATGCTTATCCAAAAAAAATTATTTGAAACTTTGATATAGTCTGATTATCGAATGGTGACAAGATCTTTTGTTACAACTTCGTTCCGACCCTCTGATAATCAGACTACCCGTTGAAAGGTTGCCTTTAGTGTATTGTAAATGCCCATACTGAAACGTCGTTGCATACTTTCAATATCTACTGACTGACTGACTGACTGACTGACTGACTGACTGACTGACTGACTGACTGACTGACTGACTGACTGACTGACTGACTGACTGACTGACTGACTGACTGACTAAATTTACCCTGCAATTTTCATCGTTTTAGTTGAACCCACTCCATCTCTCCCACCACCGCCTTCAAGTTCTGCACTAGGTAGGTAGTGAAATCTTGTAGACAAACGTCTTCCATTAATTTCTGGCAGAAAAACGAAGGCAAGAAAACTACACAATTCAGGGCTAACTTTTTTTAAAGTGCACCTAACCCCCTGCCTGGTATCATTATATATAAATCTGGTATAATTTCTGAGATTGTTTGCGAAGAAAGTATTCGATTTGGATAAATCCTCGATTTTAAATTTAATTTCAAAGTTGTGGGAAAGTGACCCTCAGGCTCCCTGTGGTATACCACGCACGCTTAAGGGATTGGGAAAGAGAGTCGCATGTGATGACGTCAACCCAGGAACGCAACATCGACATTCACAAAGAAAGCTTCGAAAGCTATAGAAATTCATTGAAAAAGTATATAAAAAAACAAATCTGATATGCCAAATGATATTTTTTAGAATAAACAAGCGGACAGTGTACTTAGTATAGTTGTGATGGTTGGCCTGGGTAGACGTCACACTCGGCCGGCCCCAGTCCCTCGGCGCTACACTCGACCGTGGGCAGGAATCCCAATTAAAAATCGGGGATTGATCCGAATCGAATACTTTCTTCGCAAGCAATCTCAGAAATTATTCTAGATTTATATAAAATGATACAAAATTATAATTAATGTATATAATGTATATTTAATATATATAAAATATGTGAATTATTGTTAATCGATTAACTTAATTTGAAGAGTATAATACATTATATATATATGATGGACTCTCCCGTCGATTCAGTCTCCTTCGCAGCCGTTTTCTGTTTCGGGATCCCTGTGATCCCTGTGCTCTCCGAAGGAGACTACCGTCGATTCGACGTAAATAAATAAATGTATAAATACCTTTCAATCAGGGTCCAATGGACACTGCTAGCTTTTAAATGATCGATCTAGCTCGTCTTAATTTACTTGTGTATGTGTGTATACTGCAGATTGTGGACCTGGCACCCCAGTCCATGGAAAGTGTGTTTGTCCCGCTGGGATGACTGGTCCCCAGTGTAGATGGTGTAAGTATATATTTACTAATTAAGCAGCGCTCAAAATACAGTCCACGCAATCGATAAGAAGTCCATGTCTTTATCAGTGGATACAAAAAACTATGGGGATAATTTGATATAAATTGATATAAAAAATAAAATTTTATCGTTGTTGTTGATAACAATTCGTCCTTGTAGAGATTATAAGGGTCGTTGCACGTCAAGATTACCATTATAGACATATGCAATTGCAAATATTATGAAAAGACGTGTATAATTGTAAAGAGGTGGTCATCCAATAAAAAAGATGTGGCCAAACTTTGGGGATTTTGAAATGGTTATGAAAAAATGGGTAACTCAGTGTAAATTTCGATTTAGCTAGTCTTTGAATAGAAAAGGCGGTCGTCCAATCTTGCTATGATAATGAAATTGTTATGAAAAGATATGGAAATTGTAGAGTTATGGTAATTGATAGAAAATATGTCCCGCTCAAAATTGCTGATACTGGAATATAATTTCGCATCATCAGATGCTGATCACTGTCTTGGTAGACCATGCAAAAATGGTGGCCGTTGCCAGGAAATAATCGGTGGCTATCGTTGCATCTGTGTGAACGGTGCCACAGGAAAACACTGTGAAATTTGTGAGTAAAATCTGCCTTTATCTCAGCTAGTTCAGTTTACTTAACAAATAGATTCCATTTTCCGTGGGTCTGTACTTAAATAGATGCACAGGTGACATCATGTGGTGATAACAAAAAAAGGACGTCACGAGACGAAGTTGAATTAATGATAGCCCTACTAGTTCCCAAAGATGCATTAAGAACAAGCATGATGTCAAATGTGTAGCTGAGAAAGATGACTTAGTTCTTGATCATTTGAGAAGACTTTTCTCTATCTATATTAGAAGATAAATTTAACTCCTTCGACGCCATGATGAATTTTAAACAGTGGTCTACGCGGTGATCTCATTGTCATACATTTCGATGTCGGTCCTCAGTTTTGTTGACCGGTGCAAGGCCGCCCATTTCAGTTGAAACTGAAATCGTGTATATATAATTATCGCTTCGTTGTAGTGCTAGTCACAGATCATCACCAAGTATCCAGCCATATTATGTTCAGTCCCAGCAGCTCTGAATTACCTTTGAGAACGTCGGGTAGGTTAACCTTAGGCTACATTTACAATAATCTGGATAAATTTGGAAAAAACCCGAACCTTTGTTGCTATGGTTATAATAGACCATTTCACGGATACCGTAGCTCAACCTCAGCCTCGTCACAGTGTAATTATTCTTTAGAATATTATGTACATTCCACGGTAATTTAAGGAATTTACACATCAACGGACAATGAAAGCACATCAAAATTCCACGGGTTGTACTATATTTCAAAAGAATATATTGCACTGTGACGAGGCTGAGGTTGAGCTACGGTATCCGTGAAATGGTCTATTAGGCTTACTCGTCCACATTAAAACGCGTGGCGTATTGCGTTTGTTTAGAATAAACAGCGTTTCAGTTTGGACAGCGAAAATGGAGACAAAGAGATGTGTTTTCAAATGTATCCAGTTTAGTGTGGACGTAGCCTTAGCCAGATTCTCTTTTCTCTTTAATAATTTAACATCCGGCAAACCACCCTATTTCAATCTTCAACTATACTTTTAAGAAAAGATTTTTTCAACATTGAGAAATAACAGTTTTAATGTATAAATATTCAAAACCTTGCAGTGAAACAACTACTCTGAGTACCAGAGAAATGGCTTGTTCTCGTAAGTTCCCAGTCAGACATACCAAAGCCAGTGCGAAATATAAAATTTTTATTTTATTTTTCTGGTAACCAGGGTATGAAACAACTCGCTACCTCGAGCTCGTTAGTTACTCCGCTTGTCTGAGTTTTCCGAACAGTTCTGACGTCATGTATGACAAATGAAACAAACAACGAAAAACTGTGCTCGATGATGGTTTAATTTTCATTATTCAATTTCATTGTTTGTATAGTTAGGCCGATGCCAACTCTTCCACCACTGCCAACTCCTCCTTCAAGTTCAGTAGGTAGGTAATGGAATAATAAAATGATATATTCTATCTTACCGTTCCAAATTGCATTTCAGCCGATTAAATTGGACCCAGCAATAGAGAAATCCATTTCTAAAGAAGAACCCCTGATTTTTCATATTATAAATTAAATGCCATTTTGAGACGCATTATCGGTTTATAGTGACGCATATAGAAAATATATTTGGAACCAATATCTGAATAAACGTTTTCTCCCAACGCTGTCATTTTGAACCGATGATAATGCTGTCTCAAAATCGCGTTTAGATCGCGATCCTAGCTATATATTTTTCTCTCCTCTAAGGCCTAAAAAAGTACTGACCCCTTTCGGGCGGACCATCCCCGTATAGCCCACTATTGCTGGGTTTCAAACAGCTGTTGAATCTGTGTATCTGCCTAAAATTGTGACCAAACAAGCGGACAGTGTACTTAGTATAGTTGTGATGGTTGGCCTGGGTAGACGTCACACTCGGCCCCAGTCCCTCGGTGCGATACACTCGACCGTGGGCAGGAATCCCAATTAAAAATCGGAGATTTATCCGAATCGAATACTTTCTTCGCAAGCAATCTCAGAAATTATTCTAGATTTATATAAAATGATACAAAATTATAATTAATGTATATAATGTATATTTAATATATATAAAATATGTGAATTATTGTTAATCGATTAACTTAATTTGAAGAGTATAATACATTATATATATATGATGGACTCTCCCGTCGATTCAGTCTCCTTCGCAGCCGTTTTCTGTTTCGGGATCCCTGTGATCCCTGTGCTCTCCGAAGGAGACTACCGTCGATTCGACGTAAATAAATAAATGTATAAATACCTTTCAATCAGGGTCCAATGGACACTGCTAGCTTTTAAATGATCGATCTAGCTCGTCTTAATTTACTTGTGTATGTGTGTATACTGCAGATTGTGGACCTGGCACCCCAGTCCATGGAAAGTGTGTTTGTCCCGCTGGGATGACTGGTCCCCAGTGTAGATGGTGTAAGTATATATTTACTAATTAAGCAGCGCTCAAAATACAGTCCACGCAATCGATAAGAAGTCCATGTCTTTATCAGTGGATACAAAAAACTATGGGGATAATTTGATATAAATTGATATAAAAAATAAAATTTTATCGTTGTTGTTGATAACAATTCGTCCTTGTAGAGATTATAAGGGTCGTTGCACGTCAAGATTACCATTATAGACATATGCAATTGCAAATATTATGAAAAGACGTGTATAATTGTAAAGAGGTGGTCATCCAATAAAAAAGATGTGGCCAAACTTTGGGGATTTTGAAATGGTTATGAAAAAATGGGTAACTCAGTGTAAATTTCGATTTAGCTAGTCTTTGAATAGAAAAGGCGGTCGTCCAATCTTGCTATGATAATGAAATTGTTATGAAAAGATATGGAAATTGTAGAGTTATGGTAATTGATAGAAAATATGTCCCGCTCAAAATTGCTGATACTGGAATATAATTTCGCATCATCAGATGCTGATCACTGTCTTGGTAGACCATGCAAAAATGGTGGCCGTTGCCAGGAAATAATCGGTGGCTATCGTTGCATCTGTGTGAACGGTGCCACAGGAAAACACTGTGAAATTTGTGAGTAAAATCTGCCTTTATCTCAGCTAGTTCAGTTTACTTAACAAATAGATTCCATTTTCCGTGGGTCTGTACTTAAATAGATGCACAGGTGACATCATGTGGTGATAACAAAAAAAGGACGTCACGAGACGAAGTTGAATTAATGATAGCCCTACTAGTTCCCAAAGATGCATTAAGAACAAGCATGATGTCAAATGTGTAGCTGAGAAAGATGACTTAGTTCTTGATCATTTGAGAAGACTTTTCTCTATCTATATTAGAAGATAAATTTAACTCCTTCGACGCCATGATGAATTTTAAACAGTGGTCTACGCGGTGATCTCATTGTCATACATTTCGATGTCGGTCCTCAGTTTTGTTGACCGGTGCAAGGCCGCCCATTTCAGTTGAAACTGAAATCGTGTATATATAATTATCGCTTCGTTGTAGTGCTAGTCACAGATCATCACCAAGTATCCAGCCATATTATGTTCAGTCCCAGCAGCTCTGAATTACCTTTGAGAACGTCGGGTAGGTTAACCTTAGGCTACATTTACAATAATCTGGATAAATTTGGAAAAAACCCGAACCTTTGTTGCTATGGTTATAATAGACCATTTCACGGATACCGTAGCTCAACCTCAGCCTCGTCACTGTGTAATTATTCTTTAGAATATTATGTACATTCCACGGTAATGTAAGGAATTTACACATCAACGGACAATGAAAGCACATCAAAATTCCACGGGTTGTACTATATTTCAAAAGAATATATTGCACTGTGACGAGGCTGAGGTTGAGCTACGGTATCCGTGAAATGGTCTATTAGGCTTACTCGTCCACATTAAAACGCGTGGCGTATTGCGTTTGTTTAGAATAAACAGCGTTTCAGTTTGGACAGCGAAAATGGAGACAAAGAGATGTGTTTTCAAATGTATCCAGTTTAGTGTGGACGTAGCCTTAGCCAGATTCTCTTTTCTCTTTAATAATTTAACATCCGGCAAACCACCCTATTTCAATCTTCAACTATACTTTTAAGAAAAGATTTTTTCAACATTGAGAAATAACAGTTTTAATGTATAAATATTCAAAACCTTGCAGTGAAACAACTACTCTGAGTACCAGAGAAATGGCTTGTTCTCGTAAGTTCCCAGTCAGACATACCAAAGCCAGTGCGAAATATAAAATTTTTATTTTATTTTTCTGGTAACCAGGGTATGAAACAACTCGCTACCTCGAGCTCGTTAGTTACTCCGCTTGTCTGAGTTTTCCGAACAGTTCTGACGTCATGTATGACAAATGAAACAAACAACGAAAAACTGTGCTCGATGATGGTTTAATTTTCATTATTCAATTTCATTGTTTGTATAGTTAGGCCGATGCCAACTCTTCCACCACTGCCAACTCCTCCTTCAAGTTCAGTAGGTAGGTAATGGAATAATAAAATGATATATTCTATCTTACCGTTCCAAATTGCATTTCAGCCGATTAAATTGGACCCAGCAATAGAGAAATCCATTTCTAAAGAAGAACCCCTGATTTTTCATATTATAAATTAAATGCCATTTTGAGACGCATTATCGGTTTATAGTGACGCATATAGAAAATATATTTGGAACCAATATCTGAATAAACGTTTTCTCCCAACGCTGTCATTTTGAACCGATGATAATGCTGTCTCAAAATCGCGTTTAGATCGCGATCCTAGCTATATATTTTTCTCTCCTCTAAGGCCTAAAAAAGTACTGACCCCTTTCGGGCGGACCATCCCCGTATAGCCCACTATTGCTGGGTTTCAAACAGCTGTTGAATCTGTGTATCTGCCTAAAATTGTGACCAAACAAGCGGACAGTGTACTTAGTATAGTTGTGATGGTTGGCCTGGGTAGACGTCACACTCGGCCCCAGTCCCTCGGTGCGATACACTCGACCGTGGGCAGGAATCCCAATTAAAAATCGGAGATTTATCCGAATCGAATACTTTCTTCGCAAGCAATCTCAGAAATTATTCTAGATTTATATAAAATGATACAAAATTATAATTAATGTATATAATGTATATTTAATATATATAAAATATGTGAATTATTGTTAATCGATTAACTTAATTTGAAGAGTATAATACATTATATATATATGATGGACTCTCCCGTCGATTCAGTCTCCTTCGCAGCCGTTTTCTGTTTCGGGATCCCTGTGATCCCTGTGCTCTCCGAAGGAGACTACCGTCGATTCGACGTAAATAAATAAATGTATAAATACCTTTCAATCAGGGTCCAATGGACACTGCTAGCTTTTAAATGATCGATCTAGCTCGTCTTAATTTACTTGTGTATGTGTGTATACTGCAGATTGTGGACCTGGCACCCCAGTCCATGGAAAGTGTGTTTGTCCCGCTGGGATGACTGGTCCCCAGTGTAGATGGTGTAAGTATATATTTACTAATTAAGCAGCGCTCAAAATACAGTCCACGCAATCGATAAGAAGTCCATGTCTTTATCAGTGGATACAAAAAACTATGGGGATAATTTGATATAAATTGATATAAAAAATAAAATTTTATCGTTGTTGTTGATAACAATTCGTCCTTGTAGAGATTATAAGGGTCGTTGCACGTCAAGATTACCATTATAGACATATGCAATTGCAAATATTATGAAAAGACGTGTATAATTGTAAAGAGGTGGTCATCCAATAAAAAAGATGTGGCCAAACTTTGGGGATTTTGAAATGGTTATGAAAAAATGGGTAACTCAGTGTAAATTTCGATTTAGCTAGTCTTTGAATAGAAAAGGCGGTCGTCCAATCTTGCTATGATAATGAAATTGTTATGAAAAGATATGGAAATTGTAGAGTTATGGTAATTGATAGAAAATATGTCCCGCTCAAAATTGCTGATACTGGAATATAATTTCGCATCATCAGATGCTGATCACTGTCTTGGTAGACCATGCAAAAATGGTGGCCGTTGCCAGGAAATAATCGGTGGCTATCGTTGCATCTGTGTGAACGGTGCCACAGGAAAACACTGTGAAATTTGTGAGTAAAATCTGCCTTTATCTCAGCTAGTTCAGTTTACTTAACAAATAGATTCCATTTTCCGTGGGTCTGTACTTAAATAGATGCACAGGTGACATCATGTGGTGATAACAAAAAAAGGACGTCACGAGACGAAGTTGAATTAATGATAGCCCTACTAGTTCCCAAAGATGCATTAAGAACAAGCATGATGTCAAATGTGTAGCTGAGAAAGATGACTTAGTTCTTGATCATTTGAGAAGACTTTTCTCTATCTATATTAGAAGATAAATTTAACTCCTTCGACGCCATGATGAATTTTAAACAGTGGTCTACGCGGTGATCTCATTGTCATACATTTCGATGTCGGTCCTCAGTTTTGTTGACCGGTGCAAGGCCGCCCATTTCAGTTGAAACTGAAATCGTGTATATATAATTATCGCTTCGTTGTAGTGCTAGTCACAGATCATCACCAAGTATCCAGCCATATTATGTTCAGTCCCAGCAGCTCTGAATTACCTTTGAGAACGTCGGGTAGGTTAACCTTAGGCTACATTTACAATAATCTGGATAAATTTGGAAAAAACCCGAACCTTTGTTGCTATGGTTATAATAGACCATTTCACGGATACCGTAGCTCAACCTCAGCCTCGTCACAGTGTAATTATTCTTTAGAATATTATGTACATTCCACGGTAATGTAAGGAATTTACACATCAACGGACAATGAAAGCACATCAAAATTCCACGGGTTGTACTATATTTCAAAAGAATATATTGCACTGTGACGAGGCTGAGGTTGAGCTACGGTATCCGTGAAATGGTCTATTAGGCTTACTCGTCCACATTAAAACGCGTGGCGTATTGCGTTTGTTTAGAATAAACAGCGTTTCAGTTTGGACAGCGAAAATGGAGACAAAGAGATGTGTTTTCAAATGTATCCAGTTTAGTGTGGACGTAGCCTTAGCCAGATTCTCTTTTCTCTTTAATAATTTAACATCCGGCAAACCACCCTATTTCAATCTTCAACTATACTTTTAAGAAAAGATTTTTTCAACATTGAGAAATAACAGTTTTAATGTATAAATATTCAAAACCTTGCAGTGAAACAACTACTCTGAGTACCAGAGAAATGGCTTGTTCTCGTAAGTTCCCAGTCAGACATACCAAAGCCAGTGCGAAATATAAAATTTTTATTTTATTTTTCTGGTAACCAGGGTATGAAACAACTCGCTACCTCGAGCTCGTTAGTTACTCCGCTTGTCTGAGTTTTCCGAACAGTTCTGACGTCATGTATGACAAATGAAACAAACAACGAAAAACTGTGCTCGATGATGGTTTAATTTTCATTATTCAATTTCATTGTTTGTATAGTTAGGCCGATGCCAACTCTTCCACCACTGCCAACTCCTCCTTCAAGTTCAGTAGGTAGGTAATGGAATAATAAAATGATATATTCTATCTTACCGTTCCAAATTGCATTTCAGCCGATTAAATTGGACCCAGCAATAGAGAAATCCATTTCTAAAGAAGAACCCCTGATTTTTCATATTATAAATTAAATGCCATTTTGAGACGCATTATCGGTTTATAGTGACGCATATAGAAAATATATTTGGAACCAATATCTGAATAAACGTTTTCTCCCAACGCTGTCATTTTGAACCGATGATAATGCTGTCTCAAAATCGCGTTTAGATCGCGATCCTAGCTATATATTTTTCTCTCCTCTAAGGCCTAAAAAAGTACTGACCCCTTTCGGGCGGACCATCCCCGTATAGCCCACTATTGCTGGGTTTCAAACAGCTGTTGAATCTGTGTATCTGCCTAAAATTGTGACCAAACATTGACCACCTGCTCTCAGCCAGAGAATGTTCTATTAAAAACTTGTCTTTCAGAATGAATAATCCAACAAGACTGAAAATGACATCATATAAAACCCAGCAATAGGGAGTTACCCGGGGGTTTCGAACTACGAATTTCCAGTAATACACTACGGTCGGAAGGAAACAATGCCACAGACGACAAATAGAACAAAAAGACATTGTTCAGAGCGAGTAATCCACATATAGGTAATCCAGCAATGGATGACCCCGAATTTCACAACTGGCACTTTTTGCTACTGGAGCAGGGGCGGATCCAGGATTATCTTCAGGAGGGGATGGCTCCCCTCAACGTAGCAATGCTGCAAATGACGATTTGACCAATGTAGCTTTTCTTAATCATTCTAAGTTTAAGTCAAATAGATTTTAGCTTTGTTTGAAAGTACTTTTTATTTAGTGTCAGTAATCCATGATCACATCTGTGACATTGGCCGCCCGTGTAGGAATGGAGGGTCTTGTATCAAAGTTTCCAGGTTTGATTACAGATGTCAGTGTAGACAAGGATACAGTGGAAAACATTGTAACACAAGTAAGCTGAACTCGATTCGCCTTTAGATGAACTCCCTTGGGGTTGGAGCTGGGGGACTGGGGTTGGGGACTCCTATCGGAAATGGGCGAAGATGCTCGTCGTACCTTTTAGGGATCAAAATCATTAATCTTTTACGGTACCTTTTAGGGTGTCTCAGGCTTTAATGGACTACCAGGGACTTATAGCTGGTACCTTTGACGGTGTTTTTAGCCAATAAAATACCTAGAATAAGTATTAATTGGGACGATCCCTATCTCATGTGCAACCAGCTTCCCTCAACAGCCACCCTTATGTAACGCTACTGATTTTCTGCTATTTGAACTCTTATGCACTCAAACTCTGTATTGAGACATTCTCATGCATAAGCAACCACCTCCTCAGTCTCATGCAACAACCAATCTCATGAAACCTCGATGAAACCCCATTTGGGCTCTTATGCAATCCAACTCCAAATTGAGACATTCTTATCAACAACCAGCTTCCCTCAACAACTACCCCTTACTAGTCCCCTTACGCCTTCATGCTTTTTTCCCCAGGAATTGAGCAAACTCCAACTCCAGTGACAACATATGCTCCATCTTTAACAAGTAAGTATTTAATCTCAGGCAATGGACGTCTCTCCACTGGCTGACTGACTAAATTTTCCCTTCAATTTTCATTGTTTTTGTAGTTGAACCAACTCCATCTCTCCCACCACCGCCTTCAAGTTCCGCACTAGGTAGGTAGTGAAATCTTGTAGACAAATATGCTTTCCATTAATTTCTAGCATAAAAACAGAGGCAAGAAAACTACACACTTCGATCAGGGCCACCTTTTTCAAAGTAAACTCCCAATCTAATGAAAAGAATGAAAGAACGTCGATATAATTCAGTACAAATAATATTGATAACAAAGGTGGACGTTTCGAAGCTGACAAAAGGCCACGTCTCTTCTAAATTTACTTTTGTTTGTTTACTGCAGGTTGTGGACCTGGTATCGAAGTCAATGGGAAATGTGTTTGTCCCGCTGGGATGACTGGTCCACACTGTAGAATCTGTAAGTATATTTACTAATCCTCGATTCCGGAAAAGATGGCGTCTCGCGTTTCATTTTGGGAAAATGTACCAAATTTAAATTCCGACAGCCTCTGCATCTGATCCATCTCACTGCTTCAGCTTTTCCTCTGGTCAAAACTTCGATATCTTTAGTAAGTTTTGCTCGCCAAAATTATCAGGTTCTTTCAGCGAAATGTCACTCGCCGCCATGTTTCTTTACATTTGGTCTTCAACTAAATTTGGTACATTTTCCCAAAATGCAACGCGCGACGCCATCTTTTCCGGAATTGAGGATTGAGCAGCGCCTCTCCATATGCAGAACTCGCTATCGACCCATAAGAAAGAAAGAAAGAAAGAAAGAAAGTTATTAAGTAGGTAAATAAGAAAGAAAGAAAGAAAGAAAGAAAGAAAGAAAGAAAGAAAGAAAGAAAGAAAGGGAAAGAAAGAAAGAAAGAAAGAAAGAAATGTTGCCCAATCCAGCTATTGCAATGAAATAGTTAAGAAAAATTGGAAAATTGTAGAGAAATGATTGTTGAATAGAAAATATGTGGCTCAAAATTGCTGATACTGAAATGTAATTGCGCATTCACCAGATGCTGATCACTGTCTTGGTAGACCATGCAAAAATGGTGGCCGTTGCCAGGAAATAGTCGGTGGCTATCGTTGCAACTGTGTGAACGGTGCAACAGGAAAACACTGTGAACATTGTAAGTAGAATCTGCCTTTATTTCAACTAGCTTAGTTCACTTAATAAATAGATTCCTTATTTCCGTTTGTCTGTTCTAAAATAAGATGATGTCAAAACGTACGTGGCGAGAAAAAAGTACGCCGCAAAAGTCTAAATAAAAAAACATTGTTTTTAACTTAGGGGGTATTTACATAGCACTAGGATCACCCTAGCACTAGGATCATCCTAGCATGCAGGCGAATCATCTTCCTGCTATACATTTACTGCATTCTTGTTTAGTAGGATGATCCTAGTACCCGAAGTGAAGACACAAATTTCCATGTAAACAGAATGCAGTAAATGTATAGGTAGGATGATTCGCCTGTATGCTAGGATGATCCTAGTGCTAGGATGATCCTAGTGCCATGTAAACACCCTCTTAGCCAAATGAGCTCGCTGTCAGTCCTTTCTGATAATTCACGGAAAAGGCCGCCATTTTTGAAAATCGTTTGTTGTGTTATATCTTTTATCGTTTCGTTGTAGTGCTAGTCACAGACCATTTTCCGGGATCCACCTTTGTGATGATTAGTCCAAGCAGCTCTGAATCACCTACGAAACCTGGTAGGTTAACTTAATCTGCGCTACGTCGACCACACTAACGCGGATAAATTTGAAAAATGAACGAATCATTTTAATTTGCTGTTGTTAGGCCTTTTGCCCATATTAAAACGACGTATTTTTGTTTAAAAAGTGTTTCAGAAACAGAAAAAGCGATGTCTTTTCAAATTTATCCGGATTGGATAGAGCTAGTGTGGTCGTAACCTTAGCCAGATGCTGTTCTCTCTTTATTAATGTAACATCGAACGCCACTATAATTTAATCTTCAAATTTACTTTTAAGAAGAGATTTTTTTCAATATAGAGCAATAAAGGCTAAAAGTGCAAAAAAACAGCCCTTCTTACAAGTTTTAATTCAAATTTTTGTTTTGAATTTAACACTAACTAACACCATACAAATTTCCTGGCCGTTGCCAGGAAATAGTCTTCGGTGGCTATCTATTAGAAGATAAATTTCTACTCCTTCAACGCCATGATGCATTTTAAATAGTGGTCTACGTAGTGACCTTATTGTCATGAATTTCGATGTCGGTCCTCAGTTTTGTTGACCGGTGCAAGGCCGCCCATTTTGAAACTAAAATCGTGTAAATATTTTATCGTCTCGTACGTTGTAGGGCTAGTCACAGACAATCATCTAGTATCGTCGGGTAAGTTAACCTTAGGCTACGTCCACAATAATCCGATAAATTTGGAAAAAAGCCGACTCTTAATTGCTATATGGCAAGGCGACGTATTACGACGGATTACTTTTCTTTTTGAATAAACAGTATTTCACTTTAAACAGCGAAAATATAATGGAGACAAAGAGATGTGTTTTCAAGTTTATCCAGTTTAATGTGGTCGTAGTCTTAGCCAAATGCTCGAGCTCTTTTCTCTTTCATGTAACATCGCACACCATGCACTCCAATTCCATCTTCAAATATAGTTGTTCACCACTTTTCGCATGCAGTGAAATTCAAGAGAATGTGAGGAATCCTGCGTATTAGGTCTTTGGACAATCATAAGCCCCTTTGATGCTATTTTAGGGTAAATCTGAGTGGTTCAGAGCGCGCGAGCTTTCGCATTCGAAAAAATTGCTCTGCAAAACGAATATTTGATATATACCTATTTCAAAAAAGGTTGTTGTATGAGAGGTCTCAAGTCTGCGCGACTAGACTGAAAAGGAGCATGGGTAGTTGCAAAATTTTACTCTCTATTTCGCACTGTGCTCTTGATTTTAGCATCAGCAAATGAAGCCCTTCGATGTATTAGGTCATGGCAAGCTAAAGTTGAATGATGGTGTGAATATTTGTGTGGTTTTATAGCTCTAGTAATTTCTACCCATACTCCCTTTCGGGTGAATCGCGTAGGCTTTTGCCGACAACGTTTATTGAAATAGGTGTATCTTACGCCGACAGTAGATTTGTTAGTATTTATACAATATAACAACAAGAAATATGTTCCAATATCCAAAATCCAATAAAGAACTCGTAGCATAGTAAAGCCATGTAAAGATTGTTTTGTTTCTTTTGTCAATATGAAAAAGAGTTTAAACTTGAGAAAAAGGGCAAATGGAATATTAAAATTCGAAAATGGTCTCAAGGTTCTACAAATAGAACGGGGCATATGATGGGTCACGGGGATTCGTTCTCTTACCTCATTTACTCTTGGTGAAATTAGTATACCTGACGAAAAATAGCGAAGAAGAAACTGATAGCCCCTTCGCGCGATTTTTTGTCAAATATACGCGAATCGTACGCCAGAGGGAGATAAAAATGCCTTTGGCAGAACAACCGCTAACCTCGTAGCTCCCTTGTTGTTGTTGTTGTTGTTGTTGTTGTTGTTGTTTTATTGTGGTGGTGGTGGTGGTGGTGGTGGTGGTGGTGGTGGTGGTAGGTTTTTTTTTTCGGAGCCAGTGATTTTCATTTTTTTTTTTTTGTAGTTAAGCCAAGGCAAACTCTTCAACCTCTGCCTCCAAGTTCAGTACAAGGTAGGCAATGAAATTTGCAAACAGATAGAGCGGTTTTCCCATATCGGAGTGGCAAACTTGCCGTGCCGATAAGAACATTCGACATTCCTGTGGTAACCATACCGTAAGATGTCAGTTATCTATATTAGATTGAAAACCTTTAGAAAAATTGAAAACAACTTTTTGGTATCGTTTTAATTTCTATGTTTGAATTTCGCCGTTATCGTCTTAGCTCGTATGACGTGTCACGGTTATTACAGTTCTTGTCCAAAAACCGTGATCTTTGTTCGCGTAACAAAAGAGTTATCGTAATTAAAACTTCATAATTAGATCCAAGATGGCGGCGAAATCCAAGCATGAAAATGGCTAGTACTTGGCGTTGGTTAAAAAAATATTCCCTTCCCCTCCGTCCCATCTTTCCCTCATCCCTCCCCTCCCCAAAAAATCTTTTTCGATTTATAAGGATAAAAAAACTAGCATCTTAAATGTAATTTCTCTTAAAAATCGAGGGTTCTTTTCAGTTGCTTTAAGATGATCTAAGATGGCGGACTGAAACCCGACAATAGACAAATACTTTCGGAAAGAAAAATCCCTACATATTGATACTTTTTTGTTTAATTACAAAGGACAGAGGGTCAAGCGGCATCCACAGGTAAATCAATGTACATAAAATTCGATTCAAAAACTTTCAAATTTAATTTTAGATTTAAAAAGTAATGTAATAGAAGCTATACACGGTCGACGTGCGTGAAAGCAGCCATTGATGGCAGGAACAAAATCATTTTACATGGTTAAAAATCACCGGCTAACAAATTATTTTTCCCGCCACTGAACATGGCTGCTATCACGTGATCGTGCAAACTTCTATTGAATATAAAAAGTGGTCATTTTGTGATCGTTTAAAGCCTCTATTGATTATAAGAAATGGTTATTTCAAGGTACACTTTCCCTTTAAAAAGAACTGCGAGGGCAAAAGAGCCGAAGCTCAAAGGATATTTACCGCCAAAACCGCGTGGGAGTCACTCCATCCTGCTATCAGAGATGTTCTGATCGACCTCGTCTCCCATGGCGACCACAAGCGATTGTTAGCAAGAACGCATGCGCAGATCCGCAAGGCAGTTTTTGCCAACGATTTGAGAAATATGAGGAAAGTCATGGCGAACAAAAGGGCTTGGAAGAGGGTGCCAAAAGAACGCTTTGAGAGGAGGCTGCAACACTTAGACGAAGCTTTGAAAAATCCTTGGTCGTTTGCCTTCAAAAGAAGCAACGCGATAACATGTGAATGAGCGACACAGCGATCCCAGTACGTGCCAAAACAACGATGACCACAAACAACTAGAAAAAATAAGGGATTTTGTAGGGCATATAGTGGTTTAAAAGTGGGGAAAATATGGTGATTGGAGGTAATGGGCCAGGTTTTCTGTTCTTTCGAGAATAAAATACAGTTTCATCGAAACATTCTCTACTAGTTTTTTTTTAACTGGGTTTTTTGGTCGAAACTTGTGGTCCCTACATATGATCTAAGGAGCTTTTTTCACTACTAAAAAACTCCACAAATTCGCAACACGCGTGACTATTGAACGTTATTTCCCTCGGGAATGTTTGTTTAGAATGTTCTGCTTTACCACGCTTTCTGATTCGCCCATATAAGAGTTAATTCTCTCCATTTCGGAGCATTTCGACAAAGTCTTCATCAAGGCCTCTTCAAAGATTCCTTCTCTTTTTTTTCCTGGCGTCGCCGAAGTAACCTACCTCTCAACCCTTCAAGAACTTAGCTCACTCCTTTGCCTCAACGAAATAAGAAAGCGAAACTAAGAACCAGTCTGTCTGGTCACAATAGAAGCAGTGCTTGCATGAGTAAAAATACTGTACGACTACTTCAGGTACTTCATCTTCGTTGTAATTCGTTTCTTTGTGTTTTCTCCCGATTTTTATTGTATTTCTTTAGTATTTAACGTTGTTTTTGGCTCTTGGTTTGCCTTAGCGCTTCCATATATAAGTTTGCTGTTTTCGTCAAAGCCTATTTTATTCATATTCGCGCTCGTTGCAAAGTTTAGTTCAGTGAATTTGCATTCAGGGCGTCATCTCCTCCCTCGGGATTTATCTTTATAAAATTGTGTATTCGTTTACTTTATGCTCGCGCCTTGCTTCGTTTAGTTATTTTTAAAATGACATACGCTCATCTTTTCGCTTCTTTTATTTAGTTCTGGTCATCTCTAGTAAGCGTCAGCCTTTTTTCTAGTATGCCTTCTTATTTATTCAGTTTGTTTCATTATTAGTCTATTTTATCCTTGCAAATTGCGGATATAAGATTTTTGATTAACGGTATATTATTATCCGTCCATATCAGTTTGTTTCGAGTGGCTACGCGCCACGATCCCGCAAAATTTCTCGGGTCACATGTTGTCACAGTACATTTATCTCAGCATAGCTGCGTGTGAGCACATCAATTCAATTTTACTAACCATCGGAAAGTGATTTTGTCTGTGTATCGGAATAGTTGGTGGAATTCTCCCCGACAGAGAAGTCAGACCATGTGTCGGCATAGTAATTTGGCCGTGTGTCGGTATAGTAAGTATGGCCGTGTGTCGTCGGCATAATGGATATGGCTGTGTGTCGGCATAGTGAATATGGCCGTGTGTCAGCATCGTGAATATGACCGTGTGTCGGTATAGTGAACATGGCCGTGTGTCGGCATAGTGAATATGGCCGTGTGTCGGCATAGTGAATATGACCGTGTGTCGGTATAGTGAACATGGCCGTGTGTCGGCATAGTGAATATGGCCGTGTATCGGCATAGTGACTATGGCCGTGTGTCAGGATAGTAAATATGGCCGTGTGTCGGCATAGTGAATATGGCCGTGTGTCGGCATAGTAAATATGGCCGTGTGTCGGCATAGTGAATATGGCCGTGTGTTGGTATAGTGAATATGGCCGTGTGTCGGCATAGTGAATATGGCCGTGTGTCGGCATAGTAAATATGGATGTGTGTCGGCATAGTCAATATGGCCGTGTGTCGGCATAGTCAATATGGCCGTGTGTCGGCATAGTGTGTGTCGGCATAGTGAATATGGCCGTGTGTCGGTATACTGATCCTAGCCGTGAGTTGGCGAAACGGTGAGATGGTCTTATTTCGGTACTGTGTATTTGGTCATTTGTCAGTAAAATTCACTTTATACGTCTGTGTTTCGGCGACCAAATACTTGTACCTTTGTTCAAATACAATTGACTTAGAAGTCGTGTGTATAGTTCAATAGTTTCTCTAAGTGATCACAGCACGCTTTTCTCCTTGGCGTGCATGAGCTTCCCTCGCTTCGCGGGTATCGCTCGACGATTATCGGAACCTTCTCGGGCTCAAAGTGTGTAACTCATTTATAGCTAGGCATGTCAATTGAAGACAATTTTCCGGTCTCGAACATTTTTCTTTTCCGCTTGATTTGGTTTTCTTGCCCTAGGTCTCTCTCTCCATTTTTTCAGCCGCGACCAGAAGGGTAAACTAAACTTTCACCCTATAACTTGCCTTCGGGCTGGTTCCTAGTCCTGTTGGTTGGTGGGGGCCTTTCCCTGGTTTCTTAACTCCTTGGTACCAAGGTATTACATGAAGTTATCGTGTTTTGTAAATTCCCTCCTTTTTCCTCTCGACGCGACTCTATGCACGCATCAGTGACAGAACTACCTGCATGTGATTTCATCTCAGTTGAAATCGAATCCGTTCCTTAACATAGTTTCAATAGTAACAAAACATTTCACGAAAGAATGTGTACATGATTGAGAAAGTGAACATATCGAAGCACTTCAAAGTTTCAAAGGAGTAATAATAATGACACGCAGATGAGAGATGAGATGTGAGATGATTTCGCGTGAAACCGGCGATACACGCTGCATTTTTTTTCTCGCGCTTACAATACAATTTTAGATCTAGAGATTATGTTGGGAGAGCGAGATTGCCAAGTGTATCATGTCTGGCAACATAGGCGGCAACGATGTCTCGCAACAAAACGTTGTTGCAGAAAGTTGAAAAGTTTGAACTTTTCTCTGCAACATTGCACGTGCGTACTGAATGTTGCAGAGTAATGACAGACGCTGTAATTTTTCTCTGCAACAAAATCTAAAATTGCCATCGCGAGAAAAAATTGCAGCGTGTATCGCCGGCTTGAGTTTGCTTGCAATGTCAATATTTGACTGTATTTAAAGTAAACGATGTCATTATTCGAGTCTATGCAACGCACGTGACAGCCAATAGTGATTTGAAGTGTGGGGAGATACAAGGGCCAATATATATTAACTTTGTGATTAATAGTGAACAGTAGTTTGATATAATGCTGCACTGGTAGGATGGATTAGTGCTTGTTGCTCTCTTAACTGTAATATATTTGCTCTCTTAACTGTGGCATATTAATGAATTTATCTCCTAGCTACGAGCAGACAAGTAGTGTTAATGAGCTGTGTACTACTGTCTAATGGTGTATGTATGATGTTTGTTCTTAGACTCGATGCAAGGCACTGTTACGTACACGTCCTATTTTTCTACAACTTCTTTCTTTCTTTCTTTCTTTCTTTCTTTCTTTCTTTATCTATTTACAAAACTTTCACCTAAAAAAGGTAATTGAATACAACAAAACGAGATAAAAATAGACCTACAATGGTTACGCAACAGAACTGGGCTCCAATTAAAGCGTGCCCTATATTCGTCTCAATGGCACGCCTTGCCAAACAAGTTGCACGGACCATTTCATCGTAAAACATATACCCTGCATTTCTTAAATTAATTGCGAAAAAACGACTGCAGCAATATATGTTTTTCGGCGTTACGCTGTGTAACATCTCTAGCTGCGCTACCACTAGCTATAGTGTAACTTGTTTTGTAACCGCATTGCAAGACAAGCTGCAGAAAGTATTGCACTGCATGTGTAAAAGCGCCTCGGGTGCGAGAAAAGACAAGCTAATCAACAGTACATCAATGAGTCTATATATGCTGTTTGTTCTAAAACTGAGTGCTGCATTTATCTGATAAGTGTGAGAAAAGACAAGCACTGCTAATGAGCTGCAGTACATTGCTGACTCTGTGTATGCTGCTTGTTCTAAGTCCTGGTTTTCTCAAGTAAAGGAAACGGAAGCAACACACGCATGCTCAGAAGTAATGACACAATGCCCATTGTCTTCGCTCACGAAATACTACAAAGAATCAGTGGATCGATATTCAGGCATACCAGGACATAGCCATAAGCCCCTTGCATGATGACGTTTTTGTCTCCTCTCTATACCAGAATCCTTTTCAAGAGCCTTTCATATTCAAATTTTATTTTTATTTTCGAGAATGCAAACACAATAGTTTTAATTATCGAACAAAAGCTATTCGAAAAGGATTCTGGTATAGAGAGGGGACAGAAATGTCATTATGCTTGGGGCTTAATGAATTGTTCTCATGCATCTTTTCCTAAATCTGACAAATTTTGGCCGTCTACGTATATCTATTAAATTTCATCTATTCTGTTTTGTTTTGTTTGTTTGTTTGTTTGTTTGTTTGTTTGTTTGTTTGTTTATTTGCAATGTTTGTTTGTAGCTGGTTTGTTTGTCTGTTTGTTCTTGCTGGAGTTTACAGTTTATTCATTTTTAAAATCATTCATCGATTCACCCACCCATCATTTCTTCCTCAATTTCTTCCTCGTCCTTCTTCCCGCCTTTCTTCACTTTTATTCCTTTCTTAGCTTTAGCTAATCATATCGATCGTCGTCTCTTCCTTCCCCTTTCTTCCTCCCTTCCCTTTCGTCCATCCATCCTTCCTTTAAATCTCATATCAATATTTTATATCTCTTTAATAATAAAATCTTGGAAGAATCTAGCTTAGCCTTGACCTTGCATAAGTAAAGTTTTAGAATAATTGTCATGGGAGTCATTACTTTTGCTAAATGAGTTGTGTACAGTCCATTAATCACTTTAACCTTGCAGCAAAAAGCGGGGCAAGTGCCGCTTGAGATCGTAAGTGTAAGATAACCCAAAAGCCGACACGTACAAAATATATTTGGTAAATTAAGGTAACATTAAATTGTTTTTAAGTTTATAAAAGATCTATTTTTGAATTGATTTTGAAAAACAATTCACCTCAAATATGAGTTTATAAAAGTTTCCTATTTTTGAAACAAAAAATATTGCAAATAATGATAAAGCATAACACATAATGAAATTAATAAGTGAAAACTTAAGAGTAAAAAAATATGAAGATGAAAAATTTCAGAGAACTTTGCTTCACTCATGAAATCTATGAATTATGCATTTTACAAAAAAATATATATCACAGTATTTTAGTGTTTTCATTATTTGCAATATTAGGAAATTATACATACAAGTAATATACAAAAGTTTTGCGTGTTTTTGACCTTTTACTTGAAAACGATTAAGATATCTGTTTATTTCTAGAAAACTTGTCATATCAGATTAAAGTGTCATTAAGCATTATTCCCATAGCAACAAATGTCGAAATACATTGAACGATTTGCTAATGGACTCATTACATGTTAACGTTGGTTGCTATGTCAACGATACATTCAAATTGCCTTGGAAACGGAAGGAGAGTTGTAATTTTGATATGCAGTTAGAAGATTAGAGGTTTTGTATGTGATAGTCGACTTCCAACTCCAAAGAACTGACGAAGTCGAACCAAAGGTAAGCCCTCAGTTACTTAAAATACTTGTAATTTAATTACAACTGAACTCCAAAAAATACTGACCCAAGAGCTTGAACTTGAACCTAGCAAATAGAAAAAAACAATTAGAATAAGTTGGAATAAGTTGAAAAAGTTCAATTCTATAATTTAGGGAAGGCGGAAATGTACGTAAAAGGACGATTTTAAGACTTAAAATTTTGAAAAATTCAATTAATGTCTTCAAATGTCTTTCATGCCCAGATATCCTTTTCTTTTACTAAACTGCTAAGGCGTTCCCACTGACTTTGAAAAGTCAGGGAATTCTTAATTAATTTTGTTAAAGTCAGGGAATTGCCAAGGATTTCTTGATTTGGTCAGGGAAATTGTAAAAATGTAACAAAAGTTAGTGAATTAAAAGTAAGGGTAGTTCATATACATATACGACCCTTTTTCAGAAGCTTTGCTCGCCCGGCCGTTGAAATTCACAAAGGTTAAATGCCTCAACGTCGACGTCGTTGATATCAATTGAATACCGAGAAATTGTTCTAAAATTTGTAATTAAGTAAAAAGTCAGTAAAATGTGGAATTTACCAAGGTAGTGGGACCCATGTACTCAAAGCTGTGTTTGCCACTCATTTCGATTCCTACTTTCGCGCTCTTGTTACCAATTTCTATGTTCTATGATTTTTCTCGTTAATTCGGCTTCTTATGTCCCCCCCCCCCCCCCCAAAAAAAAAAGGTCACAAAGATAAAAAAGTGAACATAGTGTTCCAACCTTGCAACAACAATACTGATCAAAATACAAATAGTGTAATATTCTTCCCTGTGTATTGTTATTCATGAGTATGATAATGAGGTATGGGGAATCGCTCTGGCCTGGGACCAACCAAAGCCAGGCGAAGTGCCAACAAAGATTATTCGGCAACTTTGAACCCGACTTACTCGCTAAAGTGGGTGGGTGGGTGGGTCGCCAACCGTTCTTCGTCGCAACTCGAATGAACTGCATTAATTACAAGAATTGTTCTCCTTTATATGCAATCCCCAGGGACCATATTACCAATTCAAATGGATTTGAATAGAAGATCCATTTTCTTAATTCATCATAAACGTTTGGCATTTCTTCCTCTTCTTCAATTTGTTTGTTTGTTCATTCGTTTATTCGTTTATTTGTTTGTTTGTTTGTTTGTTTTTCTACTTTATAACATTATTTTAAATTTTACACTTTTCCTATCAAACAATTGGTGTCGATCGAGCGGGCATCCTGTGCTTTTACTATTGGGCTTCCTGTTTATTGAAATGCGAGGTTTCTAAGCTATTTTCAAGATGGTGGACAATGTGATGTGTTTCATCGCTAAAATATCTGCAAGTTTTAATCAAATTTTTGACCGTTTAAGATTCTAAACCGCAGGAAGATCAACAAAAATGGATCTACGTGACTTCCAAATAAGATAATGCCTGCCCACATATGGAATAGAGTTGATAGCCGTGCGGACGACACCTTTTTTAATATCACGGGGAATTGTTTGATATGCGTGAATTTTTGAGACTTTTTAAAATTATTCTTCGAAAAGGTAACGATTATTGGACAGTGCTGCAATTATATTGCAATAATACAAAGCATTGATGCGGTTTGAACTAACAATAACTTGCTTTACTTTTAATTTGTAGATACATCATGGGTATAAAAATTGCCCTTATCCTATTTGCCATTATGGCATTAGCAGGTATTGTCTTAGTTTTAGATTTCATTAACTCTGCTGAAGATCGGTGAAAATTCGAAACAAGTTGAGACTTGGATGAAGTCTTATATATACAAAAGACAGATAAAAATTTAGTAAATATTTTGGCTCAAACCTATTGTTCTTTTTGCTTAATTATCACTAAAATTTCTATACTCTACTTGAGATGTAGAATTTTAGAAGAGTAACTCTCAAAAAGCAGTTTCCACTCGGAATGACTAGTTTCCAATTTTTAACCGATTTTTTCATCATATTAACTCTTTAAAATAGTGGATGTTTTAAGTGACAAAACAATGCTTTATTTCTTTCTCGGTATGTTGATATAAAGGCGAGTGGTTACTCTTTTGTATTAAGTGTCCACAGGAAAAAAGGAAACAAAAGAGTTATCTAGCCTCCTCCTAAGGCGTCTCTAAAATCTAAGAATTTGATTTTTTATATATCTTGGGTTTCCTGTGTTGTTGATAGAGAGGGGCTAGGCGCTAGTTAGGTAAGAATCCCACAGGGATTCCAAAGAGAGAGAAAATAGAAATGTCTGTGGAGGAAGCTAAGAGTTATCTAACTCGTCTTCATATAACATGTTTAGAAGTACACAACAAGAAGTGTTATAATCTGTGTCTTAGGCTCCGTCCTAAGCCATATTGATAGCAGCAAAATAAGTAAAATCCTATTTTGTAGCAGAAAAGCGAGCTCGATTTGTTTACAAGTTTGCTTGTCATCATGTCTCGTTGTAATTAGACGTCAGCAAATTAGATCAGGTATTTGAGATCTCGTGCGCTATGATTGGCTAGGCGCGTATAATTCTAAAAAGACCACCTCTCTCGGACAAGTGATTGGAATGTTATCCGGATGGACACTTATGGTTATGTATGTCTGTATTATGCTAATAATAATTCGATCTATGAAGGCCCGTTTATTTTTACAAAAGACCCTTCTTTTTTAAATCTACAGATCAAGTACATGCTAATGAAGAAGAACTCGATCAGCTCCAAATGGCATTTGGTATAATAGAATCAAAAACTTTGCTTCAATACTAGCGTATTTAGCAATTAGCTCAATGCTTCTTTGCTTTATATTGCAGACACAGACGAAACAGATGAAAACAAACGTAAGAATAAAATAAAATTAAGAATTAAATGATGAACGACTCACCTCTAAATATACTTCTTAACTTGATGTCCTCCTCCTTCCAAAAACATCTTTCTAATGTAACCTAGATTGATGCAAAAGCTGGCTCCAACGGAAGGTGGGAATTTTGCTTCATTATGTTTGAATTTTTGAACAGGTACCTACGGATCACCAATGGATCAATGGAATCCACCACCAGACGGATCAGACTATGGTAAAATTCCAGCTATCATTGCAATAAATAATATTATGATTTGAAACTAAACCTTTTGAAATATCGTCCATAGGTGGTGCAGGTGAATACTGGCCCCAACAAGGTGGACGTGGTGGACACGGTGGACACGGTAGACACGGAGGTAGAAAGGGACAAATGACATATGGTGGTGGCACGTCAGGAGGTCGTAACGGAGGCAAAGGTGGAAAGGGGAAAAACAAATATGTTGGAAAAAACTGGGGACATCGTCCATACTCCAAGTTTGGAGGCCACGGAGGACGTCGCCCAGGACGCTGGCCCGGTTCCAAGCCAAAAGGCTACGGGGGACGCCGTCCCGGTTCCAAGCCAAAAGGCTACGGGGGACGCCGTCCCGGTTCCAAGCCAAAAGGCTATGGGGGACGCCGTCCCGGTTCCAAGCCAAAAGGCTATGGGGGACGCCGTCCCGGTTCCAAGCCAAAAGGCTATGGGGGACGCCGTCCCGGTTCCAAGCCAAAAGGCAAAGGAGGACCTGGTTCCAAATATGGCTCCAAAGGAAACAAGGAAGGAAGACCACGAATAGGAGGAATGTCTAATTGGGGGCACGGATGGCGCTGGAAAGGCTGGAAAGGTAGGAAAGGATAAAACACATGTCAAAAAAATAATAGTTTTGTCGGCAAGATGCAACTGAGCTGGCCAAAACTACTAGCTATTCCAAAACTATTCCAATAGGCACGTTTCAGCTGACGAAATGTCTATGAACAAAACTTTGTCATTACAAATTCCTAGGAGTGTTCCAACAAAAGAATTTTTTTTCTGAAGAAGCCATTCGATGATTTATTGGCTAATATAAATAACGATAAAATCAACCTATAATATAAAATACTGGTTGATCCATGCATATATCACATTTATTTATTTGATTAATCAAGTAATCTATTCATTCATTTGGTATTTCAGGCCGACATGGTGGAGGAAAGAAAAATGGAAAAGGAGGTAAACGATGTCATACTTAATTTGCCGAATGCATTGGGTTTTATTTGTTTGCTGTTGTCGTTGTTGGTGTCGTTGTTGGTGTCGTTGTCGTTGTTGTTTTGTTGTTTTGTTTTTGTTGTTGGATTTGTTTTTTGCTTTTTTTTGTTTTTTTGTGTTTTTTTTGTTTATTTGTTGTTGTTGTTGTTGTTTTGTCTTTAATTTCACGCGCGCCGAAACAAAAATGAACGTTCTAACTCAGTACACGAGAAGCTATAATACCCTCTGAGCTGAATATATATATCATCACGTTATATCATCACGTGACCAAAACGGGCAAAAACGTTTGTAATTGATTTGGACTTAGAATAGAATTGTGAAAAAGTTTTTTTTTAACTTTTGTACTTATATCTCCTATAGTTACTTCCCTTGCTTTTATTTTAAAACCTCTTATAATTATTGATACTTTTTCAAGAAAATTAAAATGTCTCATCGTCCCTTGATATTCAACTATTAAGCAGCTATCAGATGATCGACGCACAGTTGTTGTAATAATGTAAATTCTCACGAAGTACTATACGAACGTCTTCCTGAGACAATACTGCGAACCTATATGAAGACTTAAGACAAGTGTATGTTGTCTCTTTATCAGGCTGGCGAGCAGGAGGAGGTCGTGGACGTTCAAGTATGTTATAATTTGTGATTTGATTGAGTTGTATTATATATAACTTTTTTTCTTTTGACCTGTTTTTGGTCTGCTTTGGATTTTTTTTTTTTTTTTTTTTTTAGGGGGGTGGTTACATTTGGTTTGTTTTGGTGTTGTTTGTTTGCATTGTTTCTTTGTTTCTTTGTTTGTTTTACTGAAATAACCTCTCCTTGTTTTTTGTCATATATAAGGGAAATCATTTGATTGTTTGAAGAAGCCTTGCCAGAATGAGGGAGTTTGCTGCCACGATGGAGGGTACTCGAGGTGTATTTGTCCCGCTGGCTTTAAGGGCAACCAATGTGAAACTGGTAAGGCCCCATTTTTCATTTTTCTTTTAAGCAAATACACAAAACACATGGTAACTTTTTGTTGTCTATACTGAGTACATGCTTGTAAAATACTTTGCCAGGCTCTAAATTGTACACTATATTCTTTCTTTTGCTAATTCGCAAAATCATAAGTAAAGTCCCCCCGGGGGGGAGGGGGTACTCCCTTACAAAAGTGGTAGGAGTGCTCAACGGACCTTTTAGGGTCGAAAATATGACCCACTCGTACTTTTTAGGGTTTCCAGTTCACAGTTTTATCAATTTTGAATAAAAAAAATATTAGTTGAATGTGGTCGTACCTTTTAGGGTATAAAATCGGCATCTCCGATAATTTATGCGTATCTTTTAGGGTCATTTTCAAAACCCTCCGTCGAGTACCCTTAACCCTTTTGTAAGGGAGTAAGGGATTTTATTTCTCAAATCTATTGAGATTTCTTACTTAAATCTAATGATTTTGAATTTTATTTTCCGCAGACGTTGATGATTGTGCTCGACGACCTTGTCCTCGTGGAGCACAATGTTTTGACCAAGTCAATGGTTTTAGCTGTGTCTATGCTGACTCCCAAGAACGTTGTCCAAAACGTAAGCTTTTGATCTCATTTTTTACAGAGCATAAAGGCTCGGCCAGACTCGATAGAACTTTTTTCTGCAACTGTTGCTCCGAGTGTCCAACGCTGCACGCAACGTTGTAGAAGTGGAACAAGATCCTTACCTTAATTTTTTTTTTTTTTTTTGCAACATTGCGCGCAATTATTGCAGGGGTGAACACACGGTGAAACTGTGTTGCGTGCAATATTGCAGGAAAGTTGCACTGAGTGTGCCGACCTTCAGCAAGTGACATTCTTGAACTACCTTAAAATTATTATTAACTTCGAATCGTTTTGCAACATTTAATTTTTGTAACTTTTCTTAACATTTTATTACTGTCCAGAACAAACTACGTGTTATTCCAAACCATGTAAAAATGGTGGAACTTGTCAATCATTCAAGCGAAGATACAAATGCAAATGTGTTCCTGGATATGGTGGGCGTAACTGCGAAAATAGTAAGCATTTTACACGATTTTACGCATTTTACGTTATTTTGTATTTTGCTTTAATAGCGGAGCTCCTACAAATGGAAACTAAATTATCAAATGAAAAAACAAAGGGATCAAAACCACGCACGTCTGCAATTTTTCTCCTTTTGCTACTAGCGCGCGCGTGTAGATGCTGCAGATGCTTCCTTTCTTGTTTGAAAGATTTCACTACGTTGTCGTCCTTTCTCTTCTTCCTGTGTTACACCCTTTCTCCCTGCTAGCGCACTGTCAACTCACCGGTTACCTTGTTTAAGTTCTTTAATTTCTCTATTTTCTTTCTTTCTGCTTTCTTTTTTTTTCCCCTTTCTTCCTTTCTTCCTTTCTTCCTTATCTTCCTTCCTTCCTTACTTTCTTCCTTTCTTCCTTCCTTCCTTTTCCTTTCCTTCCTTCTTTCTTTCTTTCTTACTTTCTGTCTTTCTCTCTCTCTCTTTCTTTCGCAAAGTTTTCCTCCGTTATTTCTTCTCCTTCCCTCAATTGCATCCACCCTGACCTTCTTCTGCTGCCCCATTTACATGTCTCTTCTAAGTTCGCCGATCTCTCATTTTTAGATATTGACGAGTGTAAAAGCTTCCCTTGTCATAATGGAGCAACTTGTGTGGATGGAATCAACAAGTTCACCTGTAAATGCCCACTAGGTTATACAGGAACGTTTTGTCAAACAAGTATGTGGAAAACGTAATTGAGGACTTTATAATAATTTTTAATCTTACTTGTTGACACTGGCTTAGCTTCTTTTAAGTACCGGTGTTTCAGACTTTCTTCAATATAAAGAGCATTGCACGCGCGCAACGCACGCGCGCAACTAGTAAATCTAGTTGTTTACTCGCGCTTTTCTAGAATTTACAAGCGTATTACTCGTATTATAATTGTTAGGTATCTGAATATGGTCGTTCCCTGATTTCTTTATTTAGTCAACCAGTGAGATTAAATTATCATGAATTCTGGCTGCAAATTTTACATTTTCAATTATAAAGTACTTACCTTAACTAGCTCACTTCTCTATTGTCTTTAAGAACGCGGTAAATGCCTGCCTGGTATTTGTCTTAATGGTGGAAAGTGTACAGTACCTGCTGCATATCGAATCTGGTCATGCATTTGTGCCAAAGGATTTACTGGCTCAAGATGCGAGAATGGTTAGTCAATATGAATATAACAAAATTGATTTTTTCAATTCTAATTGCGCTTTGATAACATTGAGCAGTGTGGCTTTAAGAAGCGATGTTCATACAGGGTGACGTTGCCTTTGATCTATTTTAGTCAATTTGACAAAGCAGCTTGTGAAAGTTAAAGTAGTAGATGTGCGAAAAGTTGATGCAATAATGTCACGATATGTTTGTAAGCTGTGATAAGCGCTGTTGTAATGTTTATAATGCTTTTGTAACGCTTTGGTGATTACAATACAAAAGAAATGTTGCATGTTGCTGGCTCAAAGCGGTGTTCAAACGTATCCAACATTGAACAAACAATGTTTGGAATTGTTGGTCAACATTGTTTGGAAAGTTTGCTCGGGCCTTTACCATTTTACACCACTGATACAAACTATAGATTGTCATCATAACCACCACCATTATCACATCATTATCATCACCATCATTTGCACAAATGTTTAAAGTCCCTATGACGCATATATTTTTCTTTTCAAATTCAGTTCTTTTCTGGGAATATAGTTGAGGTCTTTTTGTCTTACTTTTGAACACTCCATATTTTTCGAGATATAAAGATTTCAAATTTCAAAATGCAAATTTGATGACGTCAGGGGAGTCATCATTTATTATACAAAACCAAGATGACTTGAAATACTCTTATTTTTTCATTTGGAATTTATTTCCGTTGGTAAAGCCTGTGTTTGAGTAAAAAATCTGGTTGTGGAATTTAAGACCTCTTTTAGTAAAATCCATGAGAAGCTAGTGATGATGACTCCCCTGACGTCATCACATTTGCATTTTGAAATTTGAAACTTTTATATCTCCGAAAATATAGAGTATTCCAAAATGGGATAAAAAGATCTTAAATATATTCCCAGAAAAGAAATGAGTTTGAAAATAAAAAAATATGCGTCATAGGGACTTTAAAAGTCCAGCTTACTGCAGTTATGACTCAATTTCAATAAGGTTGGTGGTTTTGTAACAAAGTGGAACTTCTCCTGACACCATTATAATATATGAACACCTCCATAGTACAGACTTATTAAATGAGATATCATCTTGGGATGATGTCTATATAATCAGTATCATAACCTTTTTTACAGTTGTTAAAGACTGCTCTCTAAACCCATGCAAGAATGGAGGCACATGTTGTGAAGTTAAAGGAGGATATCTCTGCAAGTGTGATGATGGGTACAGTGGCAAAAACTGCGAAAAACGTAAGTCGTTGATAAACCTTCTCTTAACCAAGTCATCCCATCTTTTTATTCGTTTGTTTGGTTAGTTGCTTGGTTGGTAAATTGGTTGATTGATTTTTTGTTTTTGTTTTTGTTTTTGTTTTAGTTTTTGTTTTTGTTTTTGTTTTTTGTTTTTGTTTTTGTTTTTGTTTTTGTTTTTGTTTTTGTTTTTGTTTTTGTTTTTGTTTTTGTTTTTGTTTTTGTTTTTGTTTTTGTTTTTGTTTTTGTTTTTGTTTTTGTTTTTGTTTTTGTTTTTGTTTTTGTTTTTGTTTTTGTTTTTGTTTTTGTTTTTGTTTTTGTTTTTGTTTTTGTTTTTGTTTTTGTTTTTGTTTTTGTTTTTGTTTTTGTTTTTGTTTTTGTTTTTGTTTTTGTTTTTGTTTTTGTTTTTGTTTTTGTTTTTGTTTTTGTTTTTGTTTTTGTTTTTGTTTTTGTTTTTGTTTTTGTTTGCTTGCTTGTTTGTTTACTTGTTTGTTTATTTGGGTTTTATTCGTTTTTGTTTTTTGTGGCCGTTTCTTATGAACTGAATATTTTTCTTATTACTTCGTGATTGGACGGCCGCTTTCAACGTGCGCGAAAAGTAGTCACTCATTTTCGTGAACTCACGCACTTCTTAAAGTGCGATTTGGCGAAATTAAAATTGGACATGAGTTAATTAAAACTTGGTTTCTATAGTCCAAACTACAGTTATCCTTAGGATTCCAATCTGATTCACCAAACAAAAAAAAATATTTTTCCAGCCTAGTCCCCAGGCGTCCTCTGCGAGTGCGGAGCGCGAGCAAGTCCTGGGGCGAGCGCGAAGCGCGAGAGAAAGAGTCACTCTGTGGCGTCACGTTTTGAAACGAGAGACGGGATAGCCTGGGTACTAGGCTGTATTTTTTCGTATTCAAAAGAAAAGGATAAGAATTATCCATTTGGTATATAAATTGGAAGATGATGGCGTCATTTACCCAACTAAGTAAAATAGATATATATTAAATATGCTTATCTAATAGTCCAATTATTATAACCCTTTACCTCAGCCTCGTTATATCCTCTTAGCATCTAAAAATTGCTTTTTCTTCAGGTGACCCAAATCTTCTTGTACCCGAAGGCCAAGGTCAGCTTTCGTTCAAAGAAGGTGGCGACGATAACCCTCGTAGCAAAAGGTTCAGTCGTACGTGTCGGTATAACAAAGACGTGAAATGTATTGTCTGTGGAAGAGGGTACGATTGTCGAACCAAGTCAAAAAAGCAGATTATAGACGATTTCGTAGCTTGTGGGCTTCGGTATAAGTTAGCCAAGAAGATTGCAATGGCTGCTGGTTTGAGTGGACAAAAGGCAAAACAGTGTTTGAGGGTAATCATACATCTTGCTATTTATATTTATTTCTCCCTATATCATCTATCCATCCATCCATCAATGTATTATTTTAATCATTCATTCGTGCATTCGCTCATTCATTCATATATATATATATATATATTCATTCATTTATTTATTTATTTATTTATTTATTTATTTATTTATTTATTTATTTATTTATTTATTTATTTATTTATTTATTTATTTATTTATTTATTTATTTATTTGTTTGTTTGTTTGTTTGTTTGTTTGTTTGTTTGTTTGTTTGTTTGTTTGTTTGTTTGTTTGTTTGTTTATTTATTTATTTATTTATTCATTTATTTATTTATTCATTTATTTAGTCATTTATTTGTTTGTTTGTTTGTTTGTTTGTTTTTTTATTTATTCATCTATTTGTTTTTACTATACTCAATCGATTATTTGCACTATTGCAGAAATATGGCCTAAACAAAATACGCCTGACAAAACGACAACAATTAAATCTTTTCAAACGCGACTACCGACGACAATCTAAAAGAGCAGATGCGTACCTTAAGAAGCGATGTAAGTCAGGATTTCAGTTGCGCAAGCTGAACCGCTTTATCAAAGATTTAGGGGTTACTCTTTATAAAGAAGGAGATATCCGAGACGATACCCCCGAGAAGAAGAAATGTGCACAGGTGGGTATAAATAAGAAAATAAATTCCGTTTTCTATGCACGTGCGTCTATACTCTAATTGATGCACAGATGACGTCAAAATGTGGTGAGAACCAAAAACGTACACGAGAAGACGTCGAATAGCGTGACTGTTGTTCTGATCACATTCAGCGTTTTTTGTATATCTATTAGAGAACAGAATCAAGAAAAATGGTGTCTGTTTTATATTAAATTATATAATAATTGGCATATAAGGCGCGCTCTGATTGGTCGAACAACCATGTGTGATTAGAGTACACACACATAGATGGCGTCATCGAATCGTACGCGCGCTCTGATTGGTTGGAATGTTTCGATAAATATTATATAAAACAGATAGATTCCATTTTTCCGTGTGTCTGTACTGTAATCGATGCACAGAAGACGTCAAAATGTGGTGAGAACAACAGTCACGCCACTCGACTTCGTCTCGTGGCGTACTTTTTTGTTCTCACCACATTTTGACGTCATCTGTGCATCGATTAGAGTACAGACGCACGGAAAAATGGAATCTATTTGTTAAATATCTTTCGAAATGATTCAGCCTATCAGAGCCCGCGTAAGATTCTGTATCGTCATCTGTGGGTGAAAATTGTAGTCATGCTCGGTTGTCGGCCAATAAAGACACACCAAATTATAAATTATCATATGATATTGAGTCGATGTTTGCGTCGTCGTCGTCATCATCATCATCATCATCACTATCATCATTATCAATAAAATGAGGGTAATAAATCATTCATTATGTTTATTAGCGCATTGAGCAAGCCCTTCAATCCAACGATATGAAAAGAATCAAGGAACTTCTCGAGGACAAAAATTTCTGGCTGAAAAAGATGAAAGTCAAGCGGCAAAAGTTTGAATCACGACGACGAGCATGCCAAAAAGAGTGCAGGAGGACAAGGAAGTGTTAATCTTTTAGGGTAGACTTTAGGTAATTATGCGGTGCTTTTAATTTTTTCAGTGGAAATCGTAACGAACGTTTTTCTTGATTGGTCAATTTAAATTCGCTTTCCACCGTTGTATACTTGTTCCTTTCGTGAGGCAAAATTCTCGACTGGGGATTGGGCGATAGGCTACCGTGACAACCTCGTTCCCAGGCCCTTTTCCCTTCCCTTTTCCCTTGCTTCCAAGCTTCCTGGGAACGAGGTTGCTACTGTGAAGCCAACAAAGTGTTCAGACATAAATACAAAAACTTCACCTCTGTTTAAAGATTGAGATGCATTTCTTTTGGCCTAAATTATATTACATCGATTAAATCGACCAATTACCAGTCGAGGATTTAGTCTGGTGGAACGCATAATTTTGCACATTGTTATCTTCAGTGGTGCTTTTCATTTAAATCAATCCATCAGTTTGGAAATTCGTTTGCTAAAAAACAAAGCTAAGACAGTCCAACGATAAATGGTACGCGCGTCTTCCAACCAAAAAGAGCGGGAAAAGTGGATTACCTCGATCGAAGGACCGAGTTTTCCGGAACTTTCCAATCGGGACGACAAATACCATTTGTTTTTTCAGCCGGATTTCCGGGTTTTCCGGGTAAATGGTTAACACCCCAGGCTTCAAATCCTTATATGGTAATTTCGAAATATGTATGGGATATGGGTTGTTCGTGGTATCAAATAGTATTGGTATAATTAATTCCGTATTGAAGGTCATCACACACATAAGATGCCTGTTTTGCGGCGATCAATCGCCTGTTTTAGCGCACCTGGTATTTATTGGGCTTACGGATAATTAGTTTACAAAACATTCAAACGCAACATAAAACGTAAACTGACAAAAAATATTTGAGATTAGGAAGAGCGCGCTCTTTGAGAAATACCCTGAATCTTAATTATTTGGGAGTTAATTATCAACGGGTTATAGTTAGCGGGGGCTGATAGGTTGTCGAGAGTCTCGTGAAACGCAAAGACGAACATCGTACAGTTTATGTGAGAACTAGACTTAATCGATGTTTGAAAATAGAAAGCATACAAAGGTGTAGTTACTCGGGATACCCGAAACCAAAGTTCAAAAATCAAATGATCTATCCAGAGTATTTTAAACGAAAATTAATTAAACGCACATTTAATAATCTACTGAAATTAAAAGGACCAATCAGAAATCCATAACAATGAAAAATAAAGCTCCATAGATATAACGATCAGTAAAATTGTTGTTGTAATTAAACTGGATTAAGAATAATAATAAAGGTATTGACAAACACTGAAAATAACTTCAATTTTAATTAATATTTCAGTTCAAATTATTCATGATTAATTCATGATTAAATGATTATCAACTCCCATTGATAACTGAATTTAAATTTCATGTAAAATATTGCAACATTGGACGAGTTCTCGTTAGAACACAGGTTCTCTCTGACCTCAAAAAGGTCTTTCTCCCACAGCAGTCCATCATTTTCCCTAATTTTAAATACTGAAAAGAATAAGCCCCTAGCATGATAACGTTTTTGTCCCCTCTCTGTATCAGAATCCTTTTCGAGTAGCTTTTGCTATTGTGTTTGTATTCTCGAAGGAATATAAAATTTGAATATGAAAGGCTCTTGAAAAGGATTCTGGTATAGAGAAGGGACAAAAACGTCATCATGCTAGGGGCTTATTTGTTTGTACTTTTCTAATAGTTTTCAATGAAGCAATAATGGTCGCGGTCGATCTTAGAACATTTAACTATAGTTTTATACAATACAACACAACACAACACAACACAACACAACACAACACAATACAAGTTATTCAATGAGGATTTAGAAGATAAAGCGTGGGTGGTGGTGTTGTTATTGTTTTTATTGTTGTTGTTGTTTTTCATCTAGTCCTCACAACTAAATCTGATACAAATCAAAAATAAACAGAAGTGATAACCGAAAAAAATGTATAAAACATGATAAAATGAAATAAAACAGAAATTAATGGTTTAACTACGTTCTATCACGTTTTAGTATCCCATTGACGTCATCGATGACGCTATGACCATGGCAACAGCTTCTGTTCTCGTGAGAATGTGCTGTAGGCAAATTGATAGTCTAGTAAATTCTTAACTGGTAAAAAAGGGGAAGTGAACTATAGGAACAGGCTGGTATTTTCTCAGTGGCGAATCTCAAGCCAGCGCTGCAACAATAGAATTTACAGTGTTTTTAACTTTTTAACTAACGTTTTCAAAATTTCATATACCGTTTTCAGCTATGTTCGCCGTGTTTTCTCACGGTATATCTAGCGTTGAATCCCCAATAAAGCTGCCTAGCAATGATATCAGTTGTAGCCCTGCGGCGTATACGCACAGACGTTAGAAACAAAATAAAAACATATAGCTGAACAAGCAAGAGTAGAACAGAGCAGAGCAAATTAGATCAGAGTACAGTAGAGCAGAGCAAAGCGAAGTAAAGCAAAGCAGAGCACAACAGAACAGAATAGAGCATTAAGAGTAAAACAGAGTCAGGACCAAACTCACGCAAAGTAATGATCACGTGACAAGCATGAGTGTATTAACCATTTCCCAATCAAGTAGGGGACTGGGTACTAGATTGAATATTTAATGCATTTAAGAAATAAACCCCATAACAAGTGCACATCAAAATACACAAGATTATGGAGTTCCATTGTATTCTGCATGCGGTATATGGACTTTGTGACAGTCATTCAAATATGTAAAAAATTATAAAGAAATGTAAGGTTTGGAGAATTGAGAATTGCCACACTTCTAAGATATTGATAATATATCATTCTTTAACAACCATGACGCCAGAGCCAATATTATTAGCATTCCTGATTATACTTGTTTATCAAAACTATATATATTTATTTACTGAACTTTCACCAATAATATAATTAAAACAACAAATAAAAATAAAATAATAAATAAAAATATAAAATATATAAAGGTGAGGGACACGCAACAGAGCTGGGCTCCAATTAAAGCGTGCCCTATAAAATATAAAACTATAAGACCTGTGTTTTTTATCTTTTGTTTTTTTTACCCATAATTTTAATTGTTTACCTGTTTATTTGTTTATAGCTAAATATTTTGTCAAGTTTCAGAATTTCAGCCGCGGCGAAACACCACCTTATGAAATTTGTCTTGCATCGGCGATCGACACAAGTTTCAGATAAAAGTTTCAGCGTGTAACAGCGCCTTTAGTATTACAAATATTTTACAGATAGAGCTACAAACACTGAAAGCGTGCAACATAAATAGAACTAAATAGTGCTATTTAGTTTGTAGTAGTTGATAAGAAACAAAAGAAAACAATGGCTTTAGCGTCTACTACCAACTATTAGTTTGTCTATTCTTTCATGGTCAAATGAAAACCACTCTATTGCATGCTTTTTGTGTTTGTACTCGATACTGCTTGCACTCTACAACTGACTATAGACATTAGACAATAGTTTTGCCTAATTTTTGTGCTACCAGAATTAAATGTTGTGCTATTAGACGTTTTGAATGTTTTAACTTCATATTTATAAGCAAATTCAACGTCCATGCAGATGAAGTATAACATGTACACTGAACAAGCGAAAATATAAAAATATAAAACAGACATAAAAAAGCAAATAGGTGCGTTGACTTTACTAGAAATATCAAAACAATGAAGTTGTGTAAAAAAATCAATACTGCTGTTTGAACTGTAAGAGGGTAGTCTTTTAGATGCATAAACAATCCACAAGGTCATTTTGTACGAGAAAAAACATCTGATTTTAGCAGTTTTCGCACGATTTTCAAATATTGGACCTCTGGTGAAACATTCTTAAAGTTCTATATAATACCCATAGATACAAATGCAAACGCTTAGAAGTCTTATAATGCTTCAATTGTTGAATGAAAATTGGTTAATGATCATGAATCAAATTCTATTTATTTCTTCCAGTGAAAATATTTGCGTGTTAAAAATTAGGGCTTTTTCTAAACTTATCAGGATATTCAAGAATGATCTATGACATGAAATTCCTCAATTACCATGGAAATTATCTAAAACCTCGTGAGAATGCAATCCCCGGGAAGTAAACTCCGTTGCCACCGCAACTATCTCTATGGCAACTCGAAAATGTTCACGTTTTGTCATGCAAAAGATTGATTTTCTATCGTTTTTTCTAATAATTATCGTCATTAAGTTTAAGTAGACTCGCGTCTCGATGGACAATTATTTATCACATATTTTATGCTTTTTCACTTGAAGTGTTCCGGGCGACAAAGTGCGGTAAACCAGAGTGAGTCCTCTGGCCCATCAAAAGGTAAGGCTAACATTCAGTATTTTTATATTTTTACAGTTGATATTCAAGTTTTAAAACAGTAGACATACTTTGGATTTGTGAATGTTCAAGACAGTTCAACTTTTTCTAAAAATTTAGAGATGAAAATTTGAAAAAGGGTCGATTATTTACATGATGTTTAAACCTTAGCCGAGGTAGCTATTTTGTGAAACAATAGAAAACTATTAGCTAAGAACGCTATTTGAATAACCGACCCAAAGTGTTTTAAAAGATAGAATGTATTTGTGGACTGAAAACTAATTTCAGTCAACTAACACGTCGATGAAAACTAGTTCCTTTTACTCTTTGATATTAATAAACGAACGTTTACCAAAAAGCATCAATAACTGAGTTCGAAGTTCCTGTAAATAAATGTCTGTACAAAGTGGTTTGCAGTACGAAAAAAAAGTTGCACGTTGTAAGATGGGGAACTATACTTGAACCGAAAGTCCTACAATTGAAAAAAAAAAAGAAGAAAAATCAAATAACTTAGTTTTGGTAAGTTTGTTTAACATAAAAGGACATTTAAGTAGCAAAAGGATCAGAAACTGAGTTTCAAAACTAATTCTGGTAATGATCTTTCAAAGTTGTTTACTTTTTCACATAAAATGTTGATGTTAATTGAAGATAACTGCTACACTGCTTAAAACCATCTTTTTCGTTTCGGTGTGTTCTTTGTTCTAACTGAAAAAAAAGTTCACTCATAGCCAACTGAACAAATTATCAAATTATATATTAAACTTCACCTCAATTTAATCGCTAAAATAAAGTCATTAAGCTAGATTTTTATATGTATATTTTTATTGAATATTTTTCATTTTTGTAAATATATTTCGTTGATCTAACGAAGGGCGAATCACGGTTGTCCATCGGGCGGTTTAAATTCCAAAGCGCTTCAAAAGAACATTGAACAATTCTAGTAATGTAGACGCATACATTATGTTTGATCGTACACTTTATTTACTTTGAATAAGAAGAATTTTGAGCAAGACAAAGAAGCAAAAATCAGGGTTTTCGATGTTGGACATCAAACAATTAACGTTTTTGCGCATATCATTCAAGCAAATTAAATGCAAAATATTGACCTTCAGTCTAAACTTGATCAAAACTTGGAGCTGAACTTGTTTACAACGAAGTAGTGCGTTTAAGATTTTTTTTTTTTTTTCGGCCCTTGAAATTGTGACTAAAAATAACTTCCCCATTGACCTTGGGTCAACCTATAAAGTAAAAATGTTTTATTTTTGTTTCAGGTTTGTTTTGTTTTCTTTTATTTTCTTTGATCCCCCACCCCCACCCCACCCCTTTTCTTTCCTTTCTCTTTCGTCTTCCTCTTCTTTCTTTCTTTCTTTGCATCTACCTTTCTTCCCTACTTTCCTTGTTTGTTTGTTTTTTTCATTTTTGTCTCTTTCTTCTTCCTTTCCTTCTTTCTCTATCTTTCTTTCTTCCTTTCTTTCTTTTCCTACTTCTTAAACTCTTTCTTTCTTTCTTTTCTTTCTTCCTTCATTTTTTCTTTCTTTTCTTCTTTCCTTGCTTTCTTTCTTAGTTCCCTTATCTTTCTCTCTTCTGTTTTCCTTCCTTCGTTCCTTCCTTTGCATTGGTCTTCCCTACATTTTTTCTTTTTTTTTTCTTTTTTCTTTCTTTCTTTTCTTCTCCCATTCTTCATTTCTTCCTCTTTTTCTTTCTTTCTTTCTTTCCTTTCCTTCCTCCATTCGTTTATTTTTTCTTTCTTTTATTTTCTTCCTCTTTCTTCCTTATTTTTTAAAACAAACGTATCAAACAAACAAACACCAATATAGCAATTGCAATTCATTTCGATGTAAACAACACGTTCTAATGTATTCGTTTTGGCCCAATCAAAATACAGGCTTACAAGGCTTACATTGTGGCGTCACGGCAGCCATCTTGGATGAACTTCAATAAAATATTTCTCATTAGTTTCTGTTGTTTGTTCATTCAACGGGAGAACCTACATAGCACGCAGTTGATGTAATAAATTCATAAAAATATAATGATTAACACATAAAACAATAGATAGAACGACAATATATATTGTCTGTTTGCAATAGACGTCATATCCGCTCTCGCGCTCGTGAATTTTTTTTTTCTCAGCTCAATGACAAATTTTCATTAGAATACTGTATGGTTGAGAGCACATGAAGGGCAATGTTTGCCCGTCTTTTCGAAGCTAGATAATGAGATTCAACGATTTTTATCAGCTGATTGAAAACAAACAATTGATCCTCAGTTATTTAATTTAAACCAAGCAATTATAGACATTATAGAATATAATATCCTCGCTGTTCTAATAATAATAAAAATAATTAATTTACAAAGCGCAAATTCAACATTACAGTTTTCAAAGGCGCCATGAAATAAAACAAAAAAATTTTGAATAATATCTAAACTTCCTAATAACAATAAAATATCTTAATAAACTAAACTTGAATACTATGATGAATAAATCAATAGAGTGATGGCACTTAATCCGTGAAACAAAATCTAATAGTCAGTGTCTAATAGTGTAATCAAAACAAAAGAAAACAATGGAAATAATGCCTACTAATGTCTGTTAGACTAATATCTATTTCACGGATTAAGTGCCATCACTCTATACCAAATAAAATATGATTAAAAAGGTAAGATATGATTAATTAATTAGGATAGAGTGATTTTCATCGGACTGTGAAACAATTACTAATAGTCAGTGTTTAATAGTGTCTAATAGTTGTATTGCAAAAAAAGAAAACAATGCCGGCAGAGTCTATTAGTGTCTATTAGCTTAGTAACTATTTCACAGTCCGGTGAAAATCACTCTAAGCCTTCTTGAAAAGGTATGTCTTCAATCTACTCTTTGAGCAACGTTCTTTACACCCGGCCTTTCTCACGATATCACTTTTTTTGTGTTTCTAAAAATCTGTGTGTTTTTTGTGGATTTTAGAATGATGAATTACTTAACAATCCTGCTAACTGGATTAGCAATATGTACCATTGCCAAAGGTAGGAATATGCTAGCTAAATTGAAAATGTAATACTAGTGTAAGTCGGTCAGCCAATTAATTAATTTATTTATATATTTATTTGTTTGTTTTTTTGGTTTGTTTGTTTGTTTGTTTGTTTGTTTGTTTGTTTGAGTGATTTTCATCGGACTGTGAAATAGTTACTAAGCTAATAGACACTAATAGACTCTGCACCCATTGTTGTCTTTTATTGCAATACAGCTATTAGACGCTATTAAACACTGACTATTAGTAATTGTTTCACAGTCCGATGAAAATCACTCTATTGTTTATTGTTTATTATCTCAGTAGTTATCTATTTACTCATATCATTGTTTGTTTGTTTTTAATTTTCATCAATTGAATTCATCGCTGGCTAAATCAAATTTGTCATTTCCTTTATAGGAGCTCGCTTGAATGACAAATCAGAATTTGCAGGTAAAGGCAACTAAAAATCAAATCCCTCCTCATCGTCAACAACCCATCTTTGTTATCATACTCATTATTTATCATTGTCATCGTAATCATCATCATTATGGGGGTAGAAACTCAACCATAGTACTAATACACACGCGTCAAATGATGTGTCCTGTTGCTTTGCTTTTGGGAGGCTTTTGGGAGGCGGTACGCCACTTGAAACTTATACTTCCCTTATAATTGGCTCGTGCATACTGATCGCAATATTTAACATGAACGTCGAGGATGCACTTCTAGTTACTCAGTGGATGTTTGCGGGCTGAGCAATAAAATACATGTTTTGCAGGAGTCCATAAATACGTGTTCCTGATTTTTTTGTTCATTATCGTGCCCGTCATAAATATAGACTGGTCTATACAGCGCATGCTCAGTTAAAAAGGGTCAAAAGCCGGCCGGTGAACCCTCAAATGATCGTCTTGTTAGTGAAGTTATGCTCTACTGTAAACAAATACCAGTATCCATAGTGAGACATAATCAACTTAGAGGGATAAATTACCTGTCGCTGATGACTAGGCATTGAAACGATGAATTTAAACAAATAAAAAAGAACAATAGGCCGAAAAACCTAGGCTTTTGGTTTCAATTATAGAAAACGCGCGAGTTACTGTGGACTTAACAGTAACTTAAAGATATAGCGCGCCTTGAGATACTACACCCAAATTAATTGAGAGTTAAAAGACGTCTTTAATGGCCCGTTCATTTACACGAAACATTACGGGATGACCAATAAACGTCCCTGTAAAATCATAGAAATTGAAAATGGCGCGGGCTTCGCGAAACACCCGTATACTTTGTCGGGTAAGTTAACGGGACGTAAGGTTTATCGGTCTTTTATGACTGGACCCAGATGAGTTATCTTTTGGTGATCAAGCCTCAGCTTCGTACGCGCAATTTTGAATTCAAGATCGCTATATATATATATATATATATATATATATATATATATATATATATATATATATATATATATATATATATATATATATATATATATATATATATATATATATATATATATATATATATATATATATATATATATATATACTTACATCATTTTTATTTCTGTTCAGATCACTTAGTACGAGCAAAGAGACAAGCAAATGCTTGGGTCTGTAATATCCATCCATGTCAGAACAACGGAAAATGTACAGCTGATTCGTCTAGGTCGGTCGGCTACAGATGTACATGTATTACAGGATGGACTGGAGACAATTGCGACCAAGGTATAATTAATCTGAATATATAGTTCAAATACATGATGAACAATTAAATGACGTACTAAAAGACATCTTAAAATCTTTCTTTAGCCATTTTGGACATAATGTTTGGTTTTTAACCAAAATATCTGCGCCACGGAAATATTGCAGAATATCAACATGAAAAATCAAAAAATATGCAATATCAATCATTTTGATATAACGTCCATTACTCTAAACAAATATATCAAACTGAAATAATTCTAAAATTATGAAAAAAATCGGATTTTACAATTGATAGTTTTGGAAGCATGCATGCTGGTCATCAGACTGAAAAATGCCCATCGTTTAAAAACATTCCACTTAGCTCCACTTAGCAATACATAATAGAGTGATGGCACTTAATCCGTGAACCTCGAGGCCGAATGGACTACGAGTCAATAGCCCATGAGGCCGTAGGCCGAATGGGCTATTCAAACTCGTGGTCCATGAGGCCGAGAGGTCTAATTGTTTTAGTATTCACCAACATATTGGGCCAAAGGTGAATGAGACTAAACAAAACAAAGAGAGAAAAATGTTTTATTGATATTATGTAACATTTGAGACTCGCGCTTCCTCTCAACTCGGGCTATCACCAATAGCCCGAGGTTAGGGAGCCAATCAGAATGCAGGATTTGTAATAGCCCTTATGTTGGTGAATACTAACAGACATTAGTAGACACTATTTCCATTGTTTTCTTTTGTTCTGATTAGACTATTAGACACTGACTATTAGATTTTGTTTCACGGATTAACTGCCATCACTCTAACATTGCAGTGCCTATACCTGATTATTATCAGCGTTCTGAGCGTCTCACTAGGAGTTATTGCAGCACCACATATACCTATTTCATTGAAGGTTGTCGTATGAGAGGTCGCAAGCCTACGCGACTAGACCGAAAAGGAGCATGGGTAGTTGCAAAAATCCCCTCTCTTTTTCGCATTGGTCTTGATTTTAGAATCCGCAAATGAAGCTCTTTGATGTAATAGGTCATGGCAAGCTAAAGATGAATTATGGTGTGGATATTTGTGTGGTTTTATAGCTTTAGTAATGTTTACCCATGCTTCCTTTCGGGTGAGTCGCGTAGGCTTTTGCCGACAATTAACGTTTATTGAAATAGGTGTATATCCAACCAAGGGCACGACACGATTACTACTTATATAGTTTCCTTCCAGGCCAAGGACTGTTTACCGATTGAAACAAGAGCACAGAGCTAGAGTGACCCATTTTTTTGTGCTCACCTAAATAAGTTTAGTTTTTAATTATCATATTTATTAGTTTGTATAGAGTGATGGCACTTAATCCGTGAAACAAAATCTAATAGTCAGTGTCTAATAGTCTAATCAAAACAAAAGAAAACAATGGAAATAATGTCTACTAATATCTGTTAGTTTAATAGCTATTTCACGGATTAAGTGCCTTCACTCTATTGATTAGATTGACGGTACATATTGGGCAATTAGAGTAACACTTTTCTACAAGCATTTTAATATTTATAATTGTATAGATCATTTATTTATTTTACATTTATATTTTATAGAATTTATATATATATATATTACCTTTACATTTCATAGATGATTTATTTTACATTTATATATTTATGTTTCTCTTCTTATAAGGAGCAAGGATGGCACAGTTGGTTAGTGCGCGGCCTTCGGTGCGAGAGGTCCCGAGTTCGATTCCCAATAACTTCATATCCTTGTTTCAAGTTCTTTCATTTCCGTGTAGCTTTAATTAGCTTTAAATACCCTTAAAACGGAGCACTGATGGAGAGAGGGGGGTAAAATGAGCGCACCGTCGGCTTCCTGGAAGATTAGCTCTGCTAAAGGAACTACCGACGTTAAACAAGGTCCTTTACTTTACTTTACTTTGATACGAAAGTGTTGAAGAGTGATTTCTCTGGAGAGCTACAATAAGTTTCAAAACTGCCTTGCGCAATTAGGCATTGTTTTTCTTGCATGTACAAAAAAAGTTCAAGGATCACCCCTTTGCCCCTCCAATTCAATGCTGTTCAGCCCTTGAAATTAGGATCATCTTAGGATCCCCAAACATTATTGAATAGCGGAGAAAGGAGGAGGGCGGGGGGCATTTTTTGCCGGGCAATTTATGTGCGCTTAAAAAGTCAAATATGGATCTAATTTTAGCACTTACAAATCTAGTTCTTCTTTTATGTAATTCTACTGACACCACTTTGAATTGCTCACAGATGTCGACGAGTGTAACGTCAAAAACCTTTGCGGCAACGGCACATGTACCAACGAAAAAGGAGGCTACAAATGCTCGTGTTATAGGGGTTATATGGGAAAAAATTGTGAAATAAGTAAGAGCTACGATTTTTGAAAGATTCTTGCGTCAGGACAGGGTAGCAAAGGGGGAATACCGATAACGTATAGCGCTGAAACTGGTGCAGTCACGCTGGTACTTTATATAAAATTATTCATTCACGGATCTCGCGCTATTTTTGCTCCAAATCGTGCGTCATGGAAATCCACTTTTGCTACGCTGTTAGAAAAGCCCCGCCCTTTTCAAATTTTTATAACTACTTTGCGACCCAACCAACTTTGCGCTTTGCAATCATGATTTTTACTATTCCAGTCAAAATAGGAAAACAGTGAGTACCTAGATAGAATATGTCTGGAATGTTTATAATGTTCTTGTACATCTCATTTCTTGTAAAATGATACAAAATTGATGATGCTTTAAACTAAATAGCAGACAATGTTGGCGTAAGACAGATCGCCCTCTGGTTTCAGCTGTGTTTTAAGAGTTTGAAGACCCAGCCCTGGATTTTTATACTTCTCCTCGAACATTCTAGACACATTTAAGGTGTTTCCTAGTTTGACTACTCTAACACCCATTTATTGTCAAGGCGAACACACCCATCTTCTGTTTATGCACCTCAAGGATCAATAGTTTCTCATTTATCTGGTAAATTACTATACTTCTATTGCGTACACTCTAAAGTTCTTTCTTTTCCTATCAGACGTCGACGACTGTATTCCCAATCCCTGTCTTAACGGCGGGACGTGTTGTTGCGATAAAATCAACAGCTACACTTGTAACTGTAAACCAGGATTTACTGGCAAGAACTGTGAAACAAGTGAGTACTGAAACTTTATTTTGAATCTTTCTTTCTACCCATACTCCCTTCCGGGTGAGTCGCGTAGGCTTTTGCAGACAACGTTTATTGAAATAGGTGTATAGTGACAACAGGATAAAAGAAATGTTGTAGGGTGTTCATATGCATCTATCATGCTGAAGCCAACAGTGATTGTTGGCCAAAGTCTGAAGCATTTGTACGGGCCTAAGTTCTTAAATATCACTGAATGATCTATTTCTAAGTTGTGACTCTTCCTGTTCTGTCAAACAGACATCAATGAATGTGCTTCAAGGCCGTGTAAAAATGGAGGGACATGTACTGACCGAGTCAATTATTATACTTGTACGTGCCCTGCCGGCTGGAGTGGAAAACATTGCGAAACAAGTATGTAATGATAAATATAATGGAATAGATCTAAGGAATGGACAACTGTATAAAAGATAGACAAATGACCGCTTATTTACAATGACCAGCTCTCTACAATGACCACCTCTGCACAATGGCCATCTTTGTACAATGACCACCACTGTACAATGACCACTTTGTACAATGACCACCTCTGTACGATGACCACCTCTGTACAATGACCACCTCTGTACAATGACCACCTTTCTACAATGAGCACCTCTGTACAATGAGCACCTCTGTACAACGACCACCTCTGTACAATGACCACCTCTGTACAATGACCACCTCTGTACAATGACCACCTCTGTACAATGACCACCTCTGTACAATGACCACCTCTGTACAATGGCCACCTCTGTACAATGACCACCTCTCTACAATGACCACCTCTGTACAATGACCACCTCTGTACAATGACCACCTCCATGTACAATGACCACCTCTGTACAATGACCACCTATCTACAATGACCACCTCTGTACAATGACCACCTCTGTACAATGACCACCGCTGTACAATGACCACCTCTGTACAATGACCACCTCTCTACAATGACCACCTCTGTACAATGACCACCTATCTACAATGACCACCTCTGTACAATGACCACCTCTCTACAATGACCACCTTTCTACAATGACCACCTATCTACAATGACCACCTATCTACAATGACCATCTATCTACAAAGATCTCTGCAATCACTTTGAAAACAGCAACAATTTACAAGGAATGTATTATTTGAAGGCAAGAGTTGCCTCCCAGACGTGCATTTATTACTTACAAAAAATATTTCTCAAAATTTAAAAATGCTTATGCGAATGCTCTCAAATTTTCAGTTATTAGTGAGTGAAATGTATTTTCTTCAATTATTAATACTGTAAACAAACTATGTTGATTTATTGTTTTTGTTTCAGATACGAGAGTTTGTAGGGCAAACACTTGTAAAAACGGTGGTAGCTGTACACAATTGAAAAATGACTATTCGTGTTCCTGCGTTGCGGGATGGACTGGAAAACATTGTGAAATAAGTAAGATTAAAAGTACTCATCATATGACTCTTATTTGTCCTCCCCCCCCCCCCCCCCCCCTTCCACTCCCATCTCCCACGTTCTCATGAAAACCTTTGGAAATGGTTTAGTGATGGGACACGTATGCGTGTACGTATACAAATCCTGTATCCGTACGTATCCGGAACAACGCGCGCGCGCCCAAATACAAAACGAAAATGGTCAAGAGAATTTCCAAGATAATTACGAGTACATTTTGAGTAATTGACAAGAGAAAATTCCCTATTGTTGATGACGTCGTGGGTCACGTGATTACCAGGCAATTATTCATACATGCATGCCATTATAGAATTGATACGGATTACAATTATTACATTTATGGTTAAACGTTATATTAATGCATGGTGAGGTTGGATTATTTATGATGGGGTCAATTATTACATTTATGGTTGATTGTTATTATATTTATGGTGGGGTCAATTATTACATTTATGGGTGATTGTTATTATATTTATAGTGGGGTCAATTATTACATTTATGATTGATTGTTATTATATTTATGATGGATATTACATTTATGGGTGATTCAACAATTTGTTACGTCATGCATGTCACACAACATAACTTAACAACACGCATCGATATTTTGAATTGCGGCTCATCATCATCTTTGTGACATGTCTTGTTTACTCCAGACTTTGAGCCCTTAAATAAATTCTATTTCCCATTTGTAGACATCAACGATTGTGTTACAAACCCTTGTCTAAATGGAGGTTCCTGCACAGATGGCATCAATAGTTTTACTTGTCAGTGCAAAAGGGGTTTTAGAGGATCAAGATGCGAAATAAGTAAGTTTCCCTTATGCAAGCACACCGCGCTTCCCTCTCTCGTACATGTGTGACTTATTTCTATATCATTGGATTAAGAGTTCAGTTTTGTAGTTAAATTAACCGGCATTTGCACTAACGAATCACGTGACTCCACACCATTAGAGTATCAACCTGGAGGTTTGTGGTCAAATTATTACAGGGCGGACATCAAAAGGCCGAAAAATTGTCCGTAATATAGAGGTATCTGTTTTATAGAGGTTTCATTTACATGAATTTATGAACATTCTGGTCCATCTGTTGGGACATAGCAGCTCACCCTTGTAGAGAAATGTCCGTATTACCGAGGTGTTCGTATGGAGGGGTTTTACAGCATGTATTTCCAAAAAAAAAGTATGATATATATTTTGGTGAGATATACTTCCATACTCGGGTAGTAGAACCTTCAATCAGAGCATTTTTGTAGCTAACATTGTTTCCTAGATTATTAACATTTTTTTGTATTTTGTTTTAGACATCGATGATTGTGCAGGAGTTACCTGTCAAAATAAAGGCACTTGTAAAGATGGAATAAACACTTTCTACTGCTCATGTAAAACTGGTTGGACTGGAAAACATTGTGAAATTAGTAAGTAAAAGATCTATGACGTCATGGCATTTAACTAATTCAATCTGTCCATGCGTCTGTACTCTAACAGATACACAGATGGCACCGGGCGACCGTTATTGTTGTTCTAACCCCATCAATGGGATATTTTCTGTTTTCTATCGAGACTTTAGAGGCTTTATACTTTGTACCGTCACGCGAAAGTGGCCATATTGGATGGGAAAAACTAAATTGTTTTACATTTGGAAGAATTAGCCAAATCCTCAAAGGAGAGAGATTCTTTGGTTGCATGTGCCAACCAAGATGGCTGCTGTCATGTGATCGTGCAAAATCGTGCATGGAAAAATGGAATCTATTTG
>JALIZF010001163.1:97500-171692 GCA_029948255.1 Telmatactis stephensoni
GTACAAAGGTAACGAACGATCTTCGACCAACGATGTGGCAGCCAGAAATTATGATGACAACGCTTCCTCAAGTATTCTTTCCCCATCTCCCACCCTCTCTCAGTTATTTCTAATGGGGTCAAAAGATATCAAATTTTATTTATAATTGGAAAGCCCGGCCTGAATGGCTCCTAGTTCTGATTGTTAGTCCATTCCCGAGTTAGCTGAGCCGTATGCACAAAGCCTCGTCTAGATTCCCGTCTTGATAGCCAATCTCGAAAGTCGGCTATTATCATCGACCCTATTAAAAACGTCTGCGCATGCGTGTAGATTAGCTTGAGTATACAGAAAATTCCGATATTTTCTCAATCGAGACTCTGAAGAACTTAATTATTTCCATAATTCTGTCAACTCCTTACAAGTACTGAAAAATGCTTCACGCACTCCAGAAAATTTATTTTGTGTAATAAATTTTCTATGATGAGCCAAAGATATTGCATTAATGAAGACATATGTGAACACTGGATCTTTTTTTAACGAACATCGACGCAAAATTGACACACCCCACTCTACATCACCTCACACCGCTGTTTCTGAACATTTCCTTGCCAACTCTGATCACTCTATAACTAACGTTTTACTTATCCCCATTGAAATAATCACCTCTAATCGCGATGCCATCCGCAAAGCTAAAGAAGCTCACTATATAAATCTAGCTAATACTCTAGAACCTAATGGACTTAATAAACGCGATGAGACGTTTTAGTTTTATTTCCATTCTTTTTCAGTTATACATATGCTGTTATAAGTATTACCATTTCTTATCTTTACTGTAATTTCCGTCTATTTGTCACATTTGTAAACTTGTATATCTATTTCCTGTTACGTCACTTCCTATATCCACATCTTATATATACATTTACCGATTCCAATTGTAATCCTTTTTTAGCCTGATGAAGACTAGTATTGGCTAGTCGAAAATTCGCACATTAAAGAATTCCAGTTCTACGACGTATTGTTTCTTCAAGTTTCTCAAACTGGATCTAAGTTTCAAAAACTGACTCCAAGTTTTGACATTTTGTGAAAATTATTGCTAAAGGCAAGCGTAAACTGAAGCGAAATTTGCATAAGTTAACAAAGCCCGAAAACGTGACTACGAGCATGCGCAGACGTATTTTTTCCTAGTATCGTCAACGACAATTTTATATTCAAGCTAAATATGAAGCGACAATAGTTATTTATGATAATTCTATATTTCTTTCCTTATTAGATATCAACGAGTGTTCAACAAGGCCATGCCTTAATGGTGGCACGTGTACTGATCAGATTAACGGTTTCTCTTGTGCATGCGTACCAGGTTACACAGGGCTTAAATGTGAAAAAGGTACGTGATGGAATTTGGTGAAAGTTATTGGATTAAGTGTTTAGCAAAGAGTTTCTTAAATAGGAATAGAACTCATGTTCCAGACAACTTAATCACATGACATAAAGAAATTGAAATGTAATTTCTATTTCAGGAATTTTCATCACGTGATCCATAAATTTGTAAAAAAATATGATGACTTTCTTTTTCCAAACATTGATGTGACGTGATACATGAAATTTGTAAGGAAATTATATATTCGGCCAAGATTGTTATAAGATTGGAACCTTGTACCACGGATAGCGTGAAGCGGGTTTGAACGCATTTTCTGATTGGCCAGTGGAGTATAATAGGATTCAGTGTTTTCACTCGCCGTAAAAAAGAACAATCACCACTCCGTTTCAAGCAGATTTCGTGCTACCTTGTAGAAACAGTGGGATTCCTGTGGAATTGATTTTCTGAACTACGTCTTTTTACTGTAATAATACAAATGTAAACAGGTACAAACTTAATTTCAGCCTCGTAATGATGCTGCTTTTCTGATCGTACAGATATCAATGAGTGTATTGGAATCACGTGTCAAAATGGTGGTCGTTGCAATAACCTAATAAATCAATGGACTTGCACCTGCGCGAACGGCTGGACTGGACGCAACTGCGAAACAAGTAAGAACAGGATGACGTCATCATGACAATCGTAAGACTTGATGAGCCTGGTTACTAAATTAATTCTGCTTACTTTTCACTAGATATTAATGATTGTGCTCAAAATAACTGTGCTAACGGTGCAAACTGCATCGATAAAGTTGGAGGCTATGAATGTAAATGTGCACCAGGATGGACCGGTAAATTCTGTCAAAAAGGTACGTGTTTAATTCATATAAAACTATTTTATCAAATATAAATTTCAATATTGAGTTATTACATTCTAAGACAAAAATTTATCAATACTGTTTTTATAAATACTGTTTTTGTTTGTTTGCTTGTTTGCATGTTTTTTTTTAATTATTTTTTCTTGTTTATTTGGTTGCTTGTTAGTTAGTTAGTCAGTTAGTTGGTTAGTTAGTTATATATTTAGTTAGTTAATTTGTTAGTTAGTGAGTGAGTGAGTGAGTGAGTGAGTGAGTGAGTGAGTGAGTGAGTGAGTGAGTGAGTGAGTGAGTGAGTTAGTTAGTTAGTTGGTTGGTTGGTTGGTTGGTTGGTTGATTGGTTGGTTGATTGGCTGATTGGTTGGTTGGTTGGTTGATTGGTTGATTGGTTGGTTGGTTGGTTGGTTGGTTGGTTGGTTGGTTGGTTGGTTGGTTGGTTGGTTGGTTGGTTGGTTGGTTGGTTGGTTGGTTGGTTGGTTGGTTGGTTAAATCAATGCGTATACATGTCACGTGGGATTTTGAAATGTTTTGAGCTCAATGGAACTTGTCACGTCACCTTATTTGTTTATCTTCAGTGTTAATCCCAAGAGACCATAATACTGAGAGAGCGATACTGGTAATCTTGGACAATATTGAGCGATCTTGGGCGATCTTGGGCGATAATAGGCGATATTGGGAATTTTAGCCGTTTCGGGTTGGCGCTTCCGGCGCTTTTAGGCACTCTTGGGCAATATTGAGCGATCTTGAGCGATATTAGGCTATATTAAGCGATTTTAGGGCCCGGAGTAGGCCTAGACATCAATCCGCTAGTTTCTCTCTCTTAGTATTATGGTCTCCAACATATCTACATCAGATATTACATTAACTTCTCCCTAATTCACTAGTTGATTTTCTCTTGGCTAAAAATTTTCTGAGTTTTAAAAAAACAAACATTTTATGTGGGGAACATGGAAAATTGGAAGCTTTTCTTGGCTAATGTTTTAGAATCTCATGACTGGATGAAAGTTTTTCACAAAAAAGAAACTTCCCTGTTAAATAGAGTTTTAGTGCATTTTATTTCCATAACATGTTGTTCATAGGTTGACGTATTCTAAGCCTGAAAATCCAACCATTCTTATACGGGGAAAGTGAAATGCATCGGAACAATAGATTTACACGCATTGCAGCTACTTAACCATATATATGGAACTGGTTCATTCTCTTTTTCTGTTTTTGTTTTTGTTTGTCTGTCTGTCTATCTGTCTGTCTGTCTGTCTGTCTTTCTGTTTGTTTGTTTGTTTGTTTGCTTATTTAGAAATATAATATGTCAGAGTTCATAGATCTAGAGCTAAATATTCCCCGTCAGGGGAACGTATTAAAATTCTGCATCTCTGTAATGGCTAATTAAGAAAAGAAATAAAACATGGTTGTTTCTTTATACGCTTAAAGGAGACAGGGTGGAGATGACGCGTATGGCATCAAGGATAACACCATGACTTGATGTTTAGTTCCTACTCTGTAACATTTTAGTGTGATGAATTCAGTTGATAGCCAAGCAACCTGGCATTTTTATAGAGTGAGTCGTTAGAGAGAAGTGACGAGTTGGGGGCCACATGTGGATTACAGAACTTAACCAAAGCCTTGAACTTCACTTGACGTCTGACCTAGTCTAATCAATAAGCACTCGTTGCTGATGATCGTTTGTTTTTATTTGCTTTTTTTTCAGATATCGACGAATGTCTGTCCAATCCATGTCTTAATGGAGCTACATGTAGCAACGGACGAAACAACTATTACTGTAACTGTGTTGTTGGATGGACTGGAAAGAGATGTCAGATTAGTAAGTTAACTTATTAACATACTGACAATCTTTATCATATCTTTCCCTCGGTAAACTCCCAACTGTTTTCGATATTCTGCAAACTCTGGCTTTCACTTCAAATGCCAACCGCTAATTGGCGTTTTTGTTTTTTTCAATCAGAAGTAAAAATCACCAATAATACGGATAACTATTAATACCAAAATGATAGTATGGCTAATATATATCGTCTAAAGATCTTACTTGGTCATTTGATAGGATTTTAGGAACTTTAAGTATTAGTTTTTTGATGTTTTGTTGAGGTGGGCGGAAGCGAATAACCAAATTCCAACAAATGGTTTGAAGTATACAGTAGTTTTTAGTTTTAATCAAGAATTGTTAACTGTAAATTGATGTCTTTTTTCTCCCAAGATATTGACGACTGTGATCCCAACCCTTGTCAAAATGGTGGGTCCTGCTGCTGTGATGGCGTCAATAGCTTTCAATGTAAATGTATGGCAGGATACACCGGAAAGACATGTCAAATCAGTAAGTCTCGCTTGAAATTACATAGCCTTTAGTTAAAGCTACGCAACGCAAAAGACGCCGCCGCACATGATTCAAATTAAATCTTCAAAATGACTGACTACAGCGTTAACTCTCTGAATATATGACAAATGGTACAAAGGTGTTTGACGGTGCAGATCCTTCACTTTTTCTACATTTTCGCGTAGAAGAATTAAAAAACATAATTGAGTGAATTACTCCCCCTCCCCCCTCCCCCCTCCCCCTCCCCCAAGTTTCAAAAACGTGGTGCAGTCGCTGGTATCGTGACGCAGTCGTGACTCGGTTGTCGCGTGTGCGAAAAAGCGTTGCGTTTGCTAAAGCCTGGTTTTCACAAGCGACCCAAGCACAAGCGCAAGCAACATACGCAGACTCAGTAGTGTACTGCTCATTAGCGGTGCTTGTCTTTTCTCACACCTCGGTGATAAATGCAGTACTGAGTCTGCGTATGTTGCTTGCGCTTGTGCTTGCGTCGCTAGTGAAAACCAGGCTTAAATTTCTCTACTCTCGTTAGCAGGAAGATATCACTAAGTGTTAACAACTATACAGAGAGAGAAATGCTTGTGGCTAGAGAGAATTCTCTCTCCATTTTTGCTATCTTTCACTTTTGTTTTACTATGAATACGTTTTGACAATTTGACTTTTTATTCCAGACATCAACGAGTGTGCAAGCAACCCTTGTCTACACGCATCAACATGCAACGATGGGGTCAATGGTTTCACCTGTCTTTGTCAATCAGGATACACTGGACGGACATGCGCAGATAGTAAGATTCTTCATAAATAACAATACTAAATCATTTCTTTTTCACTACTTGGTCAGCGGTTACCACGTAGTTACTTTCGATGCTAGTTCGTGCGCCGTCGGACGATCGATTGTTCTTCATGAATAATGGCTGAAGATAAAATATTAGATCAGTCTCAAGCTAGGCCACGCATTTTTGCAAATCGATGTACGCGTGACAAATACTTCTCATGGTTGTCCCTGTAGTGTATGGAGTTCCCGCCACCTGTGGCCTGGTCTATTCCTCATGTTTCCTTTAATGTTTAGATATCAACGACTGCAAAGCCGACAGCTGCAAGAACGGTGGCACCTGTAACGACCTTCTTAATGGCTACAGTTGTACTTGTGCTCCTGGATGGACAGGACAGTTCTGTCAAACTAGTAAGTAAAGTAAAGAAAGAAAAGACGAAGAAGGAAAGGATGAGGAAGAAAAGAGAAGAGAAAAAAAAGAAGAATGAAATGCTGGAGGGAACCGAGAATCGGAAGGACAAAATGAAAAGAGGAAAGAGTAAGAATGAGGGACAGTAGAAGGGAAGGAGAGAGGAAAATATTGATTGATGGAGTGAAAAAGCTTAAGGAAGGAAAGATTGAAGCATTAAGCGCGTTGTAATGAAAGAGTGAATAGAAGAAGAAAAATGTGAGAGAAAAATAGATGAAAGAGGGATCGGAAGCTAAGGAAGAAGGTATTTATGTACGGAGGGGAATAAAGATTGAGGAAGGATGAGTAAAGTGAAGGTGATATCAGTACGAATCGATAAAGAAAAATAAACGAGGAATTGATATTAAGGGTGTATTAAATACTGCGCCGTTCTCTTTTCAGATATCAATGACTGTGCAGCAAGTCCATGTAAAAACGGCGCCACCTGTGTGGACGGTGTAAACTCCTACACTTGTCAATGTCCTCCTGGCTTCAATGGCAAAAACTGTCAAACAAGTAAGAACACAGGCACAGGCACAATAGCGCATTTGAAAACTGTAGTGTTGAATTTGCGCTTTATAAATAAATATTATTATTATTATTAATTGATATTCGAAGTGCCTCGATTATATATTTTCTTTCTTCTTTATATTTTCTTTTTCTTTTTGTTCCCCTTTTTTCCGTTTATTACTTTAATTCATTGTTCGTTTGATTCGTTAGTTCTCTTTCTTTCTTTCTTTCTTTCTTTCTTTCTTTCTTTCTTTCTTCCGATTTCCTAAGATTTGGCTCAAAGATGTCCCCTTAGAGGGAATTTCACCTTATCTCTAAAATCTCTATACATTATTTTATAATTAATGTTTTTAACAGATATTGATGAGTGTGCACCCAAGCCATGTGCTAATGGTGGAACCTGCACTGACCGGACCAACGATTTTCACTGTTTGTGTGTTAAAGGCTGGGTTGGAAAGAAATGTGACCAAGGTACCTGACGTGTTAGCAATTTTTTGCAATATAAAACACGCTATCATTGGCTGCGATATAAAGCACGTCATTATTGCCTTAAGCGATATAAAACACGCGCGCATGTCTCTGTACTGTGATATAAACACGATGGAAGATGTAGAGCACGAGAAAAGCAAGCTTAGGAACACGAGGCGTGCCTCTGTCTATGTTGCCATGGAATCTATTGGGTATTTAAGGGGATTATCACCCCTTGGAGGGGATGAGGCGGCCTCGGGGATTGTCACCCCTGGAGAGTGAGGTGTGTTGCACCTCAGGCCAAGCCAGTGGCCTAGGGGATTGTCACCCCTAGAGAGGGGATTATCACCCCTCTTCGCCACCACCTTTGGAGCACCCCTCGGCGGCCTCGGGGATTGTCACCCCTGGAGTGGAGGATGCCAAGCCAGTGGCCTAGGGCATGATCAACCCTAGAGAGAGGATCACCACCTCTCTTTGCCTGACCAGTATGTTTGTGTCCATGCATGCGCATTTGGACCACTTATTCCCCATGCCCCTTTACCCCACAATCGTGTCTCAGTTGTTATTATGAGGGCTAAAGGGATAGAAGCATTAATTGATGCTTTTAAAATTAAATTTGACTAGCCCCTACAGCACGATCCGGGAGCACGATATCTGTTGACTTTGGTTTGATTTTTTTCTCTAGATTACAATGACTGTCTGTCCAATCCTTGTACCCATGGTGGCACCTGTAATGATCGATTTAATGACTACATATGTACATGTCCGAAGGGATACACAGGAAAAGATTGTAGCCAAAGTAAGTCACTCAAGAAATTCGCGCGCAAATAACTATATTTAACATACGCGTGCAACTAAAACTTCTTTACACTGAATGAAGGTCTAAGATCGGACCGAAACACCTGTACATTTAAAAACTAATTAACCAGAGTCAGTCAGTGAGATTAAAAAATTTTCACATGTTTTGAAATTTATTTTTTGTGTGTGCAGTTGGTTTTGTTGAATGATGCTTATGATATATGACAAATTTTACCCCAATTTTACATAATGTATGTAATTCATTCCAATATATAATTTTGTAATAAATTTCCAATATGACGACGAGCCAATTGTACCTAAAACCAACGAGAATGCCTCCTTGACAAGTTTTAATGTCACAAGCAAAAATATCAAAAGTAATATCATCATCATTGTCATCATCATCATTGTCATCATCACAGTAAATGAAAAACGTTTAAAAAACATACTATAAAATCTTTGTATTATTCAGGTGTTGATGACTGTGCACCCAAACCTTGTCAAAATGGCGGCACGTGTAACGACTTACACAATGACTACTCCTGTTCTTGCGTAGCTGGGTACACTGGGAAGAACTGCCAGACAGGTACGACGACATATTTATTGTCAATTGCCTTTTAATACAATTACTTTTATTAGCATTGGAGGGCGGAGTTTAGAGGAGCTAAAACATTTGTCTTTATCAAGGAACATATTACAAAGTGCAACGGTTGTTATTACAAAGTGCGTCAGCTTTTTTATTTCAAAGTGTGTCAGGTTATATTACAAAGTACGTTAGCTATTTCAAAGTGCATCAATTATTACAAAGGACGTGAGTTGAACACATCCTGGCTTATTTTTTTGTACGGCAATTTCAAGATGGCGACCGCGACACATGGAAAATTACAATAGTTATGGGGTCATATGTAACATTCCTCACGTAGACTTCGAGAGTCAGAGATCAGATTAGCTTTTTAAACAAAGCAATTTTTGCAAAGTTATATTGTGAAAATGGTACGTTGGGACATTACAACACGTTAAATTTTCTGGTTATCAGTGACACGTACTATCGATGTGTTGGAATTTTTAAAAATCGGATGATAGCATTGTATCTTCTATATAGTTTCAACATTTGATAGACAAAATACTAATTTTCTTGAAGTGGATGCATGTAGAAAAACTCCCTCGAATTGAAATCGTCCTTATACCAACAGTCCGTTATAGATAGGTGTCCATCTTAGAGAGTTATACAAAGATTTAACATCAAATAATGGTGTGCCTGCTTGTTAGAGAGTTCACTGTATTTTTTTCCTTCTTGTTGTTCTCAGACATTGACAACTGTGCTGGAGTAAGATGTAGAAATGGAGGGACCTGCAAAGATCTAGTTAACGATTACAAGTGCACATGTCCTTCGGGATGGTTTGGGAAACTATGTGAATCTGGTAAGTACATCTGTTAGTAGGCTGATTTAGCAAACGCGACCCGACGCGAGGGGAACGGGATGTGAGATGACCAATATATTACATCTGTTCGTTGCCTAACGACCTTAAGAACGTCGCGACGCTACGTGCAGGACGCCATTTTACTTGCTTTCGGGTCCTCTTCTTGACGTTGGTAATATCAGCGGTCATTTCAAGCAAAATTCGTCAGCGCGCGCGGTGTCCCCTTTAATGTTGCGTCTTGTGTGCTAAATCAGTCTAATATGTCATGTCTAGTCACGTGAACCTAAAGAGAAACTGTCCATGACTACATCATCCTAATTCACTCTTACTAGCGTAAGTGGGATTTCCACTTTTACCTTGAAAAATCAGGAAATTGTAACAGGTCTTTCTAAATTTTAGTTCAGAGAGATATTTTAGTTGGTATGTAAGAGAAATTGCTAGAATGCAACAAAACTCATTGAAAAATCAGAGAATCTTCGTGTGAAAATGAAACTTTGCGTGAAGTGAAAAAATCAGTTGGGCTTTGGGCATGGTCACTTAATAGTCAAGAAATTTTATTTTACAACAGTAGTGATAAGTTAAAGCAGAACACGGTTCTGGTTCACACAAAAAGGCTACGGTTTGAGTTACATAGACTCTTTTTCGTTCTTAGGAGTTATTTGCATATTTCGTGGAGCCGAAAGAATTCGATATGAAAGCTATTATACCAGTCTTCCAGTAGTCAGATAAAAACAAATTATGGCCTCCCTTTCCTTCTTTTCAAAATTTGGTAACACTTCCAACAGATTCCTTACGCTCATCCATCATTTAAAAAGTGATATTTTCTTCATGTCTTTAGATGTCAACGAGTGTCAGTCCAATCCTTGTCAAAATAAAGCAACATGCATTGACAGCGTTGATGGATACACTTGTAAATGTGTTCCTGGATGGGAGGGCAAACACTGCAGAATAGGTAAGCATCCCACTTAAACGAACATGTGTATGTTAAACGTTGTCGATAACATAGCGTCCTAAGACGCTTCTAATAGATGTTTTGTATGGCAGGACCATTCATAATCCCAAAAGGCAAATTCAAAAAGTTTGGGCTAATTACGTTAACAAAAACTGGGATGAAAAATATATCATTTTACATCACTTGATACTAATATCGCGACTCTGATTGGTTGATTAGAGTGTGTCAATAAGAGGACAGACTCACTGCTGACGCGTTTCGACGCGCGCGCTCGTTCTGTTGCCTCGTAAGGAAATTTAAACTTTTATCTCAAATAATTGTTGTAAAAAACGAATTGAAGATGATTTTGAGTTGTCTGTCCTCTTATTGGCACACTCTTGACGCCATAAAATGTTCAGAACTTTGCAGTGAAATCACTCGGACTGCGCTCGTAATTCCACTTGAGTTTTAAACATTTTATGACGTCAAGAGTGTGTCAAAAAGAGAACAGACGTCGTCAACTCAAAACCATCTTCAATTTTTTTAGCTCAACTGCTGTCACTGGGAATCGAGCAAAGGAATGCATAGTTTTAACCCCCTCTCCCCCCTCCCTTCCACCTCTGCCGCCTTCGCAGCCAAAACTTATTGGCTAATTAATTAATATCTTTACAACTTGTCATTTTTAGACAGAGATGACTGTAAGAATGCTCCTTGTAAAAATGGTGGTACATGTAAGGACATGTTGAACGACTATCAGTGCACATGTGCACCAGGATGGGAAGGAAAAAGTTGTGAAAAAAGTAAGTTTAATAGACCACTTTCGATACATTGGGCAAGTACACAAAAAGCAATTAAAATCGAGACTCTGGTCTAACAGTAGAGAAATCTTGCCTAACTTTTTTTGAGCCTTGATTTGACTCCAAATCGCTTATCGAATATATCGACAGTGGGCTATTCCAATTTTCGGGTCCCGGTGTACTGAAACGAATATATATTCTATTTTAGCTTTCTTCTATTGTTTGCAATAGACTGACCTCAAGAAGGAGATGCCAATTTTGGTGTGAATCGTCATTCTTGACGTGACTAAAAAAAGCATGGAAACAATTTTCAGATGAAACGCTATTTTGAATGACGTTATTTTTGATATAATTATTTTTGTTTTAGTTATTAAACTTCCAAAAGATTCATCAGTTTTCAACTAAATGTGATCAGTAATTTTCAACTGAGTTCGACGTGAATTAAAATACATTTATGAGAATTCTCAACTGAAAGCTGGCCATTTTGAATGACGTCATTTGCGCCATGGCCAAGAATAATAAAACATTCAAACAGTTTTCAACTACCTAAAACGCCATCTTGAATGACTGACATGAATGCACAAAAAATCTAAAGATTAAAATTCATCATTTCTTAACTATTTCTTAGATAAGGACGAATGCGCTTCAAAACCATGCCAGAATGATGCCACGTGTGTCGATAGAGTCAATGACTATACTTGTAATTGTTTGGCTGGCTGGGAAGGCAAGAACTGTGAGAAAAGTAAGTCAAACAGATTGGGTCAGATTTGATTGATTGGGTCAGATTTGATTGATTGATTGATTGATTGATTGATTGATTGATTGATTGATTGATTGATTGATTCTCTCTTTCGTTCGTTCGTTTATTCATTATTTTGATCTATTTCTTGGCAGATAAGGATGAGTGCGCGCCTAGGCCATGTAGGAACGGTGCAACATGTGTTGATAAAACCAATGACTACTCCTGCACGTGCACAAAAGGCTGGGAAGGCAAAGATTGTTCAACAAGTAAGTTATATCTGTCTGTCTGTCTGTCTGTTTGTCTGTCTGTTCAGTGTCTGTCTCTGTCTCTGTGTATATGTTTTCATGTATGTATGCAGTTCGTATATGAGTTTATATTTAATATCAGATAGTGACGACTGCTCTCCAAACCCATGCAAAAATGGCGGAACTTGCTCTGATAGAATCAATGACTACTACTGCGCATGCGTGGTCGGATTCCAAGGGAAAAGCTGCCAGATCAGTAAGTATTAATGTAGCAGACATTACACTCCTTCACTGGACAGTTCTTATAAGATCAATCGCAGAAATGGTGTCGGAAGCTAGAAATCGTTGTTGTTTAGCATAGTTATTTAAGGGCCACAAGTTATTATGGCCACAGGTTTACCAGTGAGCCTGTATTACACATTAGCAGTCGAAACCACGGTAAAGCGACTGACGCTCGTCTGCGCCTTGACCACAGGAAACTCAGTCAATATTTTCAGAATTTTATTCAATAGGTTTCTTTATATCATATCTTTGAGCGGCTTAATATAACTTTGTGCGCGGGAAATTAATACCAGGTGAAAATAGCAGGCAACAGGGTTTACTGCAGTCTCTTCAAATTAGATTTTTTTATTTACTCAGTTTGGCCTCTGTGGTCTCAGTTTCGTCGAAAAAGTTTTGTTTGTTTACACGGCCGAATTTTTTCATTGGTAAGCAGTTTTATAAAGCACGCATGCGCAATACATCTTGCCACAGTATCTTACCAGAATGTGGTCGAAAAAAACAATATGGTAAAATTTTTGGTTCACTCGATTATTTGTAACATTCGACAGGATTATCAAATGAAATCATAATATAAAGTGAGATCAAATGATCACGATTCCAAATATGGTACACACTTTGCCAATATATATATAGAAAAAGAAAGCTGGACGTACAAACAACAATTGTACGGCCGAAGATTTCTGACCAGGCCGACCCTTTTTCAGCCAGATTTTTCACACTTATTTCTTGTTTTCTTAGACTTTGATGACTGCAGGAATAAGCCTTGTATGAACGGTGGATCATGTACTGATCTTGTTAACGACTACAAGTGTGATTGTGCAATAGGATATGAAGGAAAGAACTGTCAAACAAGTAAGAAAAAGTGACAATTTCTGCTGACCGAACGACCGAACGACCGAACGACCGAACGACCGAACGACCGACCGACCGAACGACCGAACGACCGAACGACCGAACGACCGAACGACCGAACGACCGAACGACCGAACGACCGAACGACCGAACGACCGAACGACCGAACGACCGAACGACCGAACGACCGAACGACCGAACGACCGAACGACTGACTGACTGACTGACTGACTGACTGACTGACTGAACGGAACTTAAGTTTTTAGAATGAAACTTAGAATTAAAAACTCGATGCATTTGTTTTCAGACATCGATGACTGTAAAAGAAACAATAACCCATGTCAAAATGGTGGTACTTGTCAAGATCTAGTGAATGCCTATACATGTAGCTGTTCTGCGGGATACGCTGGAAACAACTGTGAAACAAGTAATTAAATACAAATGGCATACAACAATCTAACTTTATTTCTTATTTGTTTGTCTGTCTACCTTTCTGTTTCTTTGCGTGCCTGTTTGTTTGTTAACTTGTTTGTTTGTTTGTCTGTTTACTTGTTTGTTTGCGTGTCTGTTTGTTTGTTAACTTGTTTGTTTGTGGCCTGTCTATGAGTTTCTTTCCCGTTTATGAATATCACTTTGTGCATAGACATCGATGAGTGCACACCAAATCCCTGCAAAAACGGAGCTTCGTGCGAAGACAGAGTGGCAGACTACCAATGTAAATGTACCCCCGGATATCAAGGACGAAACTGTGAAATTAGTAAGTATTTATGAAAAGTAAGGGGGGCGGTATTGGTACACTGAAATTGAAATGATTATTATTTTTTCAAATATCAACAAAAAATCAAGTATCCACGCATGCGCACTGATCTATAGTAAGTTAAACTTCAATGATATTATTCCACATTGCTAAAGGTGGCTCGTTTCTTTATAGATCACGATGACTGCTCAGCCAAACCTTGTAAGAACGGTGCCACATGTATAGATAAAGTCAACGATTATGAATGTACTTGTATGTTGGGTTATGAAGGCAAGAACTGCGAGAAAGGTAAGCTAAATCAAATATTTGAATCATTAATTGTTTGTGTATAAGCAAATCAATATGGTTGCGCATTTAGTTTTAACTGGTTTCTGGCTCTTATATTTGAATCAGCTAATTTAAGTCCTTGAATGTCATCGAGCTTCAAATGACAGACAAACACGGTCCTTTGTGTGCTCTCAACCATACATTATTCTATTAAAAATTTGTCATTCAGCTGAGAAAAAATGTTCACGAGGGCGGATATGACGTCTATTTCAAACAGCTGGCAATTAGAGAGGCATGAGGTTTATAGAACTTTGACGATCAAAACAATCCCATGCACCAACGCAATATCACAATTCCGAAATAGTGAACATCATTTAAAATTAATTTTGTTTTGTTTGTTTCAGATCGTGATGACTGTTCACCTAACCCTTGCAAGAACAACGGGTTTTGTACGGATAAACTGAACGGCTTTACCTGTAAATGCGTTGCAGGATGGGAAGGCGATGACTGCTCTGGAAGTAAGACGACTTCTACATGAACCCAATAATTTTGAAAATGAATCCTTTTCCTCTGTTTTTGCTGTCCACACGGATTTAAAGTTTGCTTGGGCACAAGAAAACTGTTTTAGTGTGGACGGAATGCATAAAGACGGTGTTACAAGAGACGACTTTTAACGACAATTTTCAGCGCAACGGTGTTGCGTTAAAAATCTTTCTCGTGTAACATGACACTTGGAACGATTTTCCTTGCAATTTTCGCTTCGGCAACGCGTTGCAAGTTTTTGAATCCAAGTCAGAAACTCGCAACGCAAAATATTGCAAGTTGTTGCAACGTTGCGCGGAAAATCGTCGTTAAAAATCATCTCGTGTAACACCGCCTTAAAGGTGGTGTTACATGAGACGATTTGCAACAACGATTTTCCGCACAACGATGTTCTCTTGTAACAAACATGTCACGCGGGACAATTTTCTGCGCAATCTTTGTCACGGCAGCATGTTGCGAGTTTTTAAATTGCCTTCCAAAACCTGCAACAAAATATGACGAATCTTGCTGAAGTTGGTCGTGTAACATCTTCACCTTCGACTTTTCGCGCAAAAAAATGGTGGCTAATAGCGAAGAAAGACATTAACAAGCCAAAAAGTACATTTAGATGAAAGTGATAGGCGAAAACCTAGAGTTTTCGTTCAAATAAACCAATTATTTGAGAATCAAATTTAAAGTGTCCAATAAAGAAAAACAAAATGCACAAACAGAGCTGTCGCACGCGTCACGCATGTTGATGTTGCAAAGAAAATCGTTCCGTGTAACATCCCTAGCCTCCTCCGCAGGCAACTCTTTTGAGTTTTATTGCTGATTTTGGGTTTCCTGTGGGATCTCTGAGAGGACTGACAGGAAGCCCAATTCAAGCCTAATTCCCTAATTCAAAAGGTTGTCTGCGGTGGAGGCTATAACATCCCCTGTGTCAACAACAATCTTTGGCGCAGCACTGTTGCGTGGAAAATCGTCACTGTAAATCGTCTTGTGTAACACCAACTGAACCGTTGCAGAAGAGATATGCGTTTTCAAGTTTATTTAGATAAGCGGGGACGTAGTTTAAGCAAAGTATCTTCAAGCCTCCATGCTTCTTTCCTGACAAACTTTCCATGACTCATTTTCTTCAACAAATAACCTTTGTTCATGTGGATGAGAAGTTTGACTAAATTCAATGCGGAAATTAGTTCGTGTAGGTGGGGAAAAATCCATTTGCCATAGAACATGTCATAGAAAATTTCCTCCTATCGAGGGGTCTTGACATTTTCATTTCTATTTAGACATTAACGACTGCAACCCCAACCCATGTTCCCATGGCTCGTGTGTCGACCGAGTCAATGGCTACAAATGTAACTGTCAAGTTGGATGGACAGGAGCAAAATGTGACCAAAGTAAGTTATTTCTAATAACTCTTTAGGATCAAGGATTGTTTAGATGGTTAAGTCTAGTTCGCACTAGTGGCATATTTATAAGCATAAGCGCGCGCAAGCAATATACGCAGACTCTGTAGTGTACTGCTCATTAGCAGTGCTTGGCTTTTCTTACATCTGTGGGATTATTACAGCCCTGAGTCTTAGAATAAGCTGCAACATACACAGATGCAGCAATGTGCTGCTCATTAGCAGTGTTTTTGTGTGGGTGTGTGTTTTATGCATTTTATAAATACAATATATACCGTGACTACGTATGTATATCGCTAGTGAGAACCAAGCCTTAGTACGTGGCTTTCTAAGCGAGAGGTTCATGCTTCGGTACACTGAGGGAGGAAGGGAGGGAGGGAGGGAGAGAGAGGGAGGGAGAGAAAGCAGAAGAAGAGGGTACACAGGCTGTTCCTTTAAGCCTCAAAGTCTTCATTTTTTCGTTCAAGAGTATTTCTGTTGAGTCTGATCTAACTTGTTTCTTTTTTATCAACAGACATCAACGACTGTGACCCCAATCCTTGCAAAAACAATGGTGTTTGTACTGATGGTGTTAACGCCTACACATGCTCATGCGCAGCAGGGTTTAGTGGAAAAACTTGTGAAACAAGTAAATACCTCTTTACATGTTTCGTTTAATTACAAAGACAATTCCAACCCAGGACATGTTTCATCTCAGTATTTCTTGCCGTTTACATGATTTTCGAGTGAGACGTCTTCGATTCACCCGGGACAATTTTTGCCATGTCTTCAATGTGACAAAACATGGTTTCAAGTCGAGGTTGGTCTTAATGAATGCAATGAAAGCTTTAGTCCAACCTCGTTTTGAAACAAAACTCGGGAAATATTTATAAAGGGTGCCTACGAAATCTCTATTGGTATTCTGGCCTAGTTTAATTTGGCCAAAGAGATCTTGTCGACACTGAGTTAACTGAATGTTCATTGACAGAGTGTAGTTAATTGCACTATGTATAGGTGTGCAGTTGTGTAAATACTGAGAATATAAGCCTTTTTTCAGATATTGACGAATGTAAAATCAACAACAACCCCTGCCAAAATGCCGGTACTTGTACAGATGGAGTCAATACGTACACTTGCACATGCGCAAAGGGTTACGAAGGAACAAACTGCGAAATTAGTAAGTCACGTGACTCATTACCAAACCTTTGAGAATGAAAAATACATCTTTCTGAAATATCTTAGAGTTCATAATGTGAATGAACGCTCGCAAGCGATGTCAGGGGGTTCAAATATTTTAAAAGCAATATAGATATGCTGAAAACAAGTACCTTCAGTTCAAATTCCAATCAAATAAATTGCATAAGAAGGGTTACGAAAAAATCATCTGAAATTCCTACCACTTCTGAGATGACATATCAGTAAGTGATATTGCAACATAAATGCTATACCTCCAAAAAATTCTGGGAAACTCCCTGAAGGTAGATCAAATATTGAGATGAAAAAGGGGTTCGAGAAATTCTTTAGTCCTCAAAAATTGATAAGGAAGAATTAGTCAATAAAAATATCTAATTAAACCATAAAAAACGCAAGGTATTTCAGCGCTTATGAAAGAGGTACATATCATTATACCAGAAAACTATAATCATTGATTGGAAAACTACTTGTTTCATTTCTAATTAGAGCTGCAAAATTTGATTACCTTTTTTATTTGTTATACAGATTCCAACGAGTGTGCTCCTAAGCCCTGTCAAAATGGAGGCACATGCGTTGATAGGATTGCTGGATATAGCTGTACTTGCGCTGCTGGATGGGCTGGCGCTAGATGTGAACAAAGTGAGTGAATTATCTTTTAAAAATCCGTAACGTAGCATCAGAGAAAGCATATGTCCCCTTTGGTAATGGGCTACCTTCGTATCTATGGGATCCCTTCCTCTGGGTATTGGGCTACCTGTGTATCCATGGTTAATGACTGACAGCTTTAAATTTCTAGAAATTAGACTTCATGCTGGGCTACCTGTGTAACTTTGCCTGTAAACGTGGTTTTGAGCACCATAGCTATGTAGCCTATCACAACGATTGACCCCTTCCACTTTTATTGAAGTAGACTCTGGTACCGGACTACTTGCATCTTTGGCCCGTTTCTTGAAAGGCCCAATAACTTTAAGGGCCCGTTAACTTATCCGATAAAGTTTACCGGGTCTTTCTCGAAGCTATTTTCATTTTCTTTTTAATTGTTTACAGGCACATTTACAGGCACATTTTCCTTCCTCGCGCACGTCCATAATTTTTCCCATAAATAGGCCAACACATATATATCAAGTGGTCTTTCTAGGAACAGTCCCCTAACTAGGACTAGAACGAGGCTACAGTTTCCGTCCCCTTAAATTGCTTCTTACCATAAAGAAATCCGCATTAAAAATGAAATATTCTTTTAAATAGATCTTGACGAATGTGCACCTGGTCCCTGCAAAAATGGCGCAACATGTGTTGATAAAATCAATGATTACACCTGCACATGCGCAGATGGCTGGGAAGGAAGAAACTGCGAAAACAGTAAGTCAATCAGCCATAATTCCTCTAACTGATCGATTTTCATTCTCTTATCCATTATGTTAGTTTATTTATTCGATCATTTGTTCATTTGTACATGCATTTCTCCTTTTGTTCGTTTTGTTCGTAATTTTCATATATTATTTGTCCCTCCCTCCCTTCCTTCCTTCCTTTAATTCCTTCCTCAAGCTCTCTCCTTACCTCCCTCACTTCCTCCTTTTCCTTCCTCCCTTTTCCTTCCCCCCTTCCTCCCTCCCTCCCTTCCTTTCTCTCTTACTCACTTCCTTCTTTCCTTCTTTCCACTCATTTTGATTCGTTCACTTATTCACTAAATTCAAACTCACTATATTACAAACATTTGAATTCTTAGGAATTTAGCCAATATTAACAGGATATTTTTCTCATTGTTCAATTCTTTTCAAGACAAGGACGAATGTGCTCCAAAACCATGTAAAAATGGCGGAACATGTATGGATAAGGTCAATGGTTACACATGTTCTTGTGTCAAGGGTTGGACAGGCAACAACTGTGAAACTAGTAAGATATATTACATCCTATATGTAATCATTCTAGGGTTATCGCTTGTTGGCATATCCATGCAATGGGACTGTTTGAACGTCTCCGTTACACTTGAAGCTGTTATAAAATACTTGTGAGCATTTTCTCTTTTTTTTTTTTGCCCTTTCCTTTCCTTCCCCTTTTCTTCCCTTCTCCCTTCCCTCCCCTCTTTTTCCTTTTTGCTTCCAAACTCCCCTTCCTCTCACCCCAATTCCATAGAGGACCCCTAGGTAGGCTACTGTCAATCATATGTACCTCGATTTTTTTTTTTGCTCTGTATAAAAGCGTCACACAAAACATTTCCTTTCCCTTTTCAGCATGTTTGTCTTCGATCTTTATTTAGCCTCTTTTCATTTTTCTATTGTGTCTTCCTTTCCACTATTTCCATGATCTAAAGGATAATATATTTTTAAAAAGTATGGCTTCAAAATATCTGACAATTTTTATTGCTTCTTCTTAGACATCAACGACTGTGTTCCCGACCCATGTCAAAATGGCGCCAGATGTGTCGATATGGTTAATGGATATACTTGTCAATGTCAGGCTGGCTGGGAAGGACAAAAATGTGGCAGCAGTAAGTATTAATGGTGGAATGGAAGAAAGAATGAAATGAGCAAGGAACTAGGAATATTTAATTGGAGGGATGGAGGAGGGAAGAAAGCAAGAAAGAAATGGAAGAAAGAGACAGATAGGGAGAGAAGGAGGAAGGGCTAAAAGAGAAAAAAAAGAAGAAGATACGAAAGGAAAAGAACGGGAAGAAAGAAGAAGTTTAAAAAACAAGGAAGGAAAAATTAAGGAAGGGAAAAATGAGGTAAGGAAGAGGGAAAGAAGGAAGAAGGAAGGAAGAAAGAAAGAGGGAAGGATGGAAGAAAAGAAGGAGGGAGGAATAAAGGAGGGAGGGAAGGAATGAACAGAGGAAAGAGTGAGCAAGCGAGAAAATGTCAATCGAAATTATAGAAGTTCAGCTGCTTTTTCGTTTTTAATAAAGACATCAACGACTGCAAACACAATACGTGCAAGAACAGCGCAAGTTGTACCGATTTAGTCAACGGATACAAATGTACCTGTAAACCAGGTTTTGAAGGAGCAAACTGCGACCAAAGTAAGTAACCTACAAAAGTCAACTTCTGTTTGGCCAGCGATAATTTGCACTATGCGGTATTGCGGTCAACTTCAGGTAAGTACTTGGTGTGTGCAGCACCAATTGTATGCAGCATCATGTATCAAATAGATTGTATATATCAATGGATGTATCATCTATTGATACACTTAGTGTTGCATACATCAAGTACCTACCCAACTTCATGTTATACGCTCGTCGGGGAGAAGGCAATAAATTTAATTTAAAGATCATTTATCTCCAGACATCACAATCCCAATAAAAAGATTTTCATAAATGAGCAGTAATGATAGAAGTATGCCAACCAGAAAACTCAAACCTGGATAAAAATTCCGAGTTTGTGTTAGATCCGGGTTTAGTGGGATTTGAACCATCTGTCGCTCTCAGGTTCACTTCTACTAGTCGAATGGCTAAGCTACTACTGAATGCCTAGGCTATTCTCAATCGAACCAGCAGTTCCAAATGTATTTGACTTCCGAACTTTCCTTATACTTCACTGCAACTAGAACTAAGCATGTGACTGATAAACTATGTTTTGGGGGTTTCAGACACCAATGACTGCAAGCCCAACAACTGCCGCAATGGCGCCACATGTGAGGACAAAATCAACGATTACTCATGCAAATGTCAAGTTGGGTGGACTGGAAAAAACTGCGAAACAAGTAAGCATTGCTCTCGCGAAAATAACAGTAAATTGTTGTAAAACAAGAGCGGTGAAAACAAGTTACTGAAAGTATATTAATAGCTTTTAGGGTGTTTTATAACTAATTTATCTTCATACTTTGACACCCATAAAGCTAATCATATAACAAATCGTGAGTTAAGGAATTGTTTGATATGAGATTAATCGCTTGTAAGGTTGCCATAACAATAGCAAAGTCATATTTTTCTTTCTTTCATAAAATCAAAAAACCGCACGTTTTCAACGGTCATTTATTTAATTTCCATGCACTGTGAAAGATTTATAATCCACTTTTTATTCGACAAGAAACTATAAAAATTCTACAATAAAAAAACAACAACAAAATATTGCAAACAAAATTTCGTGATGACGAGATAATATTTTTGCGCATGCAGTAATAAATTTCTGTATAAACAATTTTACTCATATTAAGTAAATTGCTGTAGAGTGCAAACGCTAAAAGCGTGCAACACTTTGCATTATTTAGTACTAAATAACACTAGTTAAACAACAGAAAACAATAGAACTGGCAGTTTTTTAGTGTTTGTACTCTAGTATGATATTATAAAATATTGCAAAAAAGAAACAAGAGTATTTTACCGTGTTTTTCTTTATCGCTGCGCGGCGTGATCTCATAAAAATAAACATTCTCCAAGTTCCAGTGTTGTGCATGCTGGTGGTCTTGACGAGTTTACTTGCTCAAAATTATGTATGTATTGAGCCACCTTAAATTGATCTGTAAAATTAGATATGGAAACTAACCAGGTTTTCAGCTTTAACTACCCTAACAGCACCGCAGGCAAGCGTTAAACACCGTAAAACAAAACCCTGATTGAGATGGAGGAAAGTGCATACCTTTAGCCTCCACTTTATTGGTCAAACTGTTAAGATTACTTTATTTTGTGCCAGATATCAACGACTGTACTCCAAATCCTTGTCTTCACCAAGGTTCTTGTACTGATCTCGTTAATGCATTCAAGTGTAATTGCAAGGCTGGTTACACAGGCAAAAACTGTGAAACGAGTGAGTACAAACATTCTTTAAATACACAGTTAATGAATAGTATGGTGAATATAGAATAATATAGTAATTGTAAGCATATACAGTGGTTTTCGTTTGACTGGGGAAAAAATTGTTACGAAACTGGGGGAAAACTGTTTCAAAGTTAAAAATTGGTATATTTTAGTCAAAAAAGGCATATAAATGGGAATTTGAACCCCAGGGCGGAAGCATGTATTATGCCCCGTACCCCAATATTTTCTCTCTCCCAACCCCAACGCCCAGTCGATAAAACTACTTGTTCGTTCATTCCATTACATTTGTTTCAGATATCAATGACTGTACTCCTTTGACTTGTTACAATGGAGGCAAATGCACTGACAGAGTCAATAACTTCCACTGTACTTGTGAAGCTGGGTGGACTGGAAAACGATGCGAAATCAGTAAGCATATAGAGGAATTTCAACTGAATGTATTGCTTGGTTTCACTGAGACAAATAATGAATCTCATTATCTGCTTCATGTGATGGTCAAGATACTGACCACGATGGCTCTCAACCAGAAAATATTCCACTGAAAACTTGTCATTCAGTTGATGAAAATTCCAACGAGATTTAGAATGACTTCAGGTGAAACAAGTGTAACAACAAAGCTTTTGAGCACAAATTCAAATTTCAGTGACCTTGTTTTTATGCACTGAAAATGTTGCTCGACTGCTCTTCTAGGTGACCACCTTGTATTATCGCTTATAATTATATGAGGTGGTTGCTTACAAGAGGTAATTATAATTACAGTATTGGACTTAGATACAATCAAACATCTTGTAGATGACCACCCTTGTTATTAGACATGGTGGTCACTTATATGAGGTGGTTGCTTACAAGAGGTAATAATTACAGTATTGCACTTCGATACAGGCAAACCTCTTGTAAATTGACCAACCTTTATATTAGGTCTCCCTTTGCATAGAGTTTTCTTGTTCCTTTGTTCAGTAATGTTTGTGATGTTATTTTAGATATCAACGACTGTAAGACCAACCCATGTGTCCACGGCTCTTGCACAGACTTGGTGAACGATTACAAGTGTAACTGTCATGCAGGATGGACCGGAAAGAACTGCGATAGCAGTAAGAATACGTATTGATCTAGTATTTTTACGTAACAGCGTAACGGTACAAACGTTTAATGTTACAATGCGTTATGCTACATGTGGTACGTGGCACACTGCACTGCATTCTGCGTTACACATAGCACTACGTTATGTGTAACAAAAACGAGATACGTTAATCATAATGCGATGTGCCAGCCTAAAACGTGGTGGCACACGAAATACGTAACATTGCACGTAGCATCATAGCACGCAGTATTGCACGTAATACGATACAACACGTAGCACCACATGTACATGTAGTACGTAATCTAAACGTAATGCGTAACATGACAGCCTTACATTTCATATTAAAAACGCATAGTACTACACGTTATATTTAACGTAACACATAGTTTTATATATACGTGACCGTAACATATGAGGTAGCGTTATACGTAATACGTAACAAAACACGCCAATATTACTTTGTTTCTAGACATCGACGATTGTGCACGTAAGCCCTGTAGGAATGGAGCGACTTGTTACGATCGAGTCAACGGCTACACATGCTCATGCGCACTAGGATGGGAAGGAACAATCTGTGACATCAGTAAGTTTGTGACGTCATTAATGACGTCAGTGATATAGTACTTGATTGAAGATTTAAGACTTGAAACTTTCTTTTCTTATACTTAAGATTTTCATGAAAAATATGGTTTCTGTTCCCAGCTTCGTCCAAAGTCTCCCGATCCCGTTACTTCTGTTATATTATTTTGCACAAAAGGGCTACTTTCTTTGGCTTTTCAAGTAGCAAAATCTTCGTATTAGTCTTTCATTTCGATATATAAATTAATTGTTAGCTTTGCCTAAAATATAGTCTTCCCCGACATTACATTCTTTTGTGACAACAGGTATTCCCCCCCCCCCCCACTTTTCAACTTTCAACTAATTGTCGTATTGTTGGGTTACAAATGACGTCACGACAGCTATCTTGAATGAACTGAAATGAAAACAATAGATTTCTAATAAACATCTGTCCTTTTCTTCCTCTCCTTTTTTTAAAACAACATGGCCACTCGCGCATTTCTTTGTGTTTTGATCCCTTTTCTTTTGAATGAAAGAAAACTCAGCAAGTGCTATTCCTTATGGTTAATGATTATTAGATTCTGATGACTGCAAGTCTGCCCCCTGTAAGAATGGTGCCACATGTAACGATGGAATCAACTCATATACATGTCGTTGTGCTGCTGGATATACAGGAAAGAATTGCGACAAAGGTACAACTAATTTACATGTAATTTGTTAGTGTGTTTGCTTTTGTTTCGTTTTTTAATAAATTAATAGTTAATAAATTTCACCTTGACCTTGACCTTAATCTTGGAGTTGTTTCTTGTTTTGTTTTGTTTTGTTTTGTTTTGTTTTGTTTTGTTTTGTTTTGTTTTGTTTTGTTTTGTTTTGTTTTGTTTTGTTTTGTTTTGTTTTGTTTTGTTTTGTTTTGTTTTGTTTTGTTTTGTTTTGTTTTGTTTTGTTTTGTTTTGTTTTGTTTTGTTTTGTTTTGTTTTGTTTTGTTTTGTTTTGTTTTGTTTTGTTTTGTTTTGTTTTGTTTTGTTTTGTTTTGTTTTGTTTTGTTTTGTTTTGTTTTGTTTTGTTTTGTTTTGTTTTGTTTTGTTTTGTTTTGTTTTGTTTTGTTTTGTTTTGTTTTGTTTTGTTTTGTTTTGTTTTGTTTTGTTTTGTTTTGTTTTGTTTTGTTTTAAAAAGGAGTGCAGTTGGTAGTGTGTCTGAGAGAAGCAGACCCACATCAGCCGTATGGTTGACAATTTAGCCTGCTTGAACTTACAACAGATGTATTACAAAAATAACCCACAGGAAGTTGGCGTTAACGTTCATTCAACATACAACCATACGAAATCTTGTCCCGGGATGAAATCATCACAGCTGTAGTCTTCATGTTAAGACACTCTTTGTCAAATTTAAATGTTGTGCCTTATTTCTTTAGACATCAATGATTGTGACCCCAACCCTTGTATGAATGGTGGTTCGTGTAATGACAAGGTCAATGGCTACAGCTGTAACTGTGTACCAGGATATATTGGGGAAAGATGCCAGACAAGTACGTTGTATTATTGAAACATATTGTAAATTAAGAAGAGCAAACCCAGGAAGTTGATACACCGCGCCCACGCCCTAACTAACAGATAAGACGTCTTGCCACGCATTTGTGCTATTTTTAGAACGCTTTCAAGCAGTCTCCTTTCCCAGAATTCATAACGATTCAGCGTACGCAAGCAAGGTCCGGTAGATACACTGAAAAACTATGGGCAGAAAATGATTGTTAGTAATATTTTCAAATTTCAGTAAAAGGGCATAAGAATGGCCGATGAAATTCGTGAAATGATATAATCATGGGTTTTAAGGGACGTAAGATAACGAAAATATCATTTATTGCATGTGTGACTACCGTGGCGACGTCGCGACGCCACGTTCAGGACGCCATTTTGCTTGTTTTCACGCCCTCTTCTTGACGCTGGCGACATCAACGGTCAAGCATAATTCGTCAGCGTGCGCGCACGGAGTGGTCTTTGCGCCATGTTGGAGCAAAAGTCGCATAGTGTCCGGACCAATCAACCTTAATATTATTAGTATAATTATCTTATAAAATACAGTAAAAACCCGCATATAAGAACCAGTGGATTAAGAACTACTAGGCTAAAATTTGCTTTTTAAGTACCCATTAAACAAGAACCAGACATACATTATATAGCTGATTCAATTAACGTTGGCGCTGAAAAAAAGCCTAAAGCCTAAAGCTTTGAGAGCGGAATCATGAAATATGTTTTTCACCGTGACATTATTACAATAAGAAGCTCACTGTATGCCTTGCAAATTCTACTAACTTGGGACACATATTCCTTAAATTCGTAGATAGCGTCACAGCGAAGTTTGTTAGTAAACAGAAAGATATTTGAAAGGCTTTAGCCTTTAGGCTTTTCAGCGACAACGTTAATTGGAATAGCTATATATAAAACCACTTTAGCCTAACCTCGAAAAACAGTGGTTCTTATATGCGGGTTTTTACTGTATTCTATGATATTTCAGATTTTGATGAGTGCAGAAGTGATCCATGCAAAAATGGAGCAACATGTGTAGATGGAATTAACAGCTACAAGTGTAACTGCAAACCAGGTTACACAGGGATCAACTGTGACCAAGGTAATTGAACTAGCAGTGGTCAAAATAATTGATAATTTCAGTTTCAGATAGTTCTGACGTCTATGCTTTTGTCGATAAATAAGCATACTCTTTGCTTCCCCAAAAATAAAGAATCGATCCAACACACGAGGTTTTAGTTTGTATTTTTAGACAAAAACATCAAACTTTACAAGTACAAATACGCCGTGTTTTTCGGCCCACTTTGACGGCCAGCTTCATTTACGGCAGCTCGCACGACCGGAACAACGTCAAGATAAACACGATAAAATCTCCTGTACTCTGGCTTGCATTCCCGTCTAAATTGGTTTTGTTGTAGCAGAAATTATCCACAATTTACGTGTCATTGTTTTTTTCAACAGATATAAATGAATGTGCCCCACGACCCTGTAAGAACAGTGGTACATGTACAAACCAAATCAACTCGTACAAATGTACATGTAAACCAGGATATGAAGGAGACAACTGCCAGATTGGTAAAATATGAACAAAATCAATTATATCACATATGCAACTCAACTCAGGTGGGATTTCCTCATAGTCGTACCGTGCATTCGCCCAAAATTAAGATAGCGTAATTGAGTGGAGTGAAATTTAGGAAAAAATCACATCATTTTTACCCAATCAGATTGCAGGATTTGCTATCGATTTCAAGATGGATAAATAAGCCGAATATAGGCCCGGCCAATAAGGGCCGAATAAGTGTAAAATTGCTTTTCACCTGGTAGAATGTAAGATTCATTTAGGCGCGCGCAGAATCATGGGGACTTCATCATCGTATTTCAAGATGGCGACCTGGTGATGAACGTGTGGTTCAGAAAGCAAAGACAAAAAATACAAAAACTAAAAACAACAAAATCATGAATTTAGTCACCATCGGAAAACTCCGCCGCCTTTGTATGGCTGTCTGAAAATTGTGTTAGATTAACAGTAGCCCAAGGTCTGTCGAGAGAATTTTAGTTTTAGTTTTTTCGAGTATCAAATGAACGCAAGGTACAAGGACCCATCGCTCTACTCCTAGTCAAGATTATTGTCTGACGGAGCGCATAATTACGCAAAGGGTAGTAAGAATATTGTATATACTGCCTCTAATTTCAAACTATTAAACTTTATCTAGATATCAACGAGTGTAAATCCAACCCTTGTCAACATGGTGGTACCTGCGAGGATCAGGTCAATGGATACAAATGCAAATGCGTGGCAGGATGGATCGGCAATGACTGTGAGAAAAGTGAGTAATCATTATACACATGAGCCTCTCTTAAGGGGCAATTCGCAAATTATGTTTAAAGCACTTAACGGGTGCGAACGCGAACATAAACGTTACGTAAATCAATCATGCGTGCTTGGTTACGTCAAGACATGCTCACCAAATGTGTTCGTACGTATCAATAAGATATATTTTCTTTTATTCGGAAAAAGTCATGAAATGGGGCCGGACGGCTTTGCGCGTGAGGGGCAGAAAACCCGTCCAGTCCTGCTGGGTTCCGCGCGCTATTTATTTGTCTACAGAGTACTTTTAGCACTTTTTTAAAACAGAAAAATCAGGTCACATGATAAAATGCTTATTGACTGAGTAAGGTCGAGCCGGACGGGAAAATATTTGGCTCTTGATCATTTATACGCGTGAAACATGACCTCGAGCCAAATATTTTCCAGCCAGCCCTCCAACTCAGTCAATAAGCACATATTATTCTCTATTCCAGACAAAGATGACTGTAATCCAAATCCGTGTAAGAACAGTATTTCATGTTCCGACTTGGTCAATGACTACAAATGCACATGCGCAGCAGGATACACTGGAAAGAACTGCGAAAAAAGTAGGTTTCAGTTTTCGTTTTGCATTCTTTTTTCTTCTCCTGTTTCTAAAAAACAGTATTTCTGTTTTAGACATCGAAGAATGCAAGTCCAATCCTTGTTTGAATGGAGCAACATGCGTTGATGGCGTCAATGACTTTACTTGCAATTGTGTATTAGGATTCAAAGGAAAGAGATGTCAAACAAGTAAGTCATAATCAAACATGTCGGCCCCATAAATTAAAACTCATATACCCCTGTAAGCCTGTAAGAAAAAAAGAAAAAATAGAAAAAAAAGAAAGAAAGAAAGAGAAAGAAGACAATGCTTTATTCATTATGTGACTTTGTACAATTCTGATTGGACAAGGTTGTAATATAGCTTATCAAACATTCTTTAACCTGCGTGGCCAACCCTAGGGGAGGGGGAGGAAATGGGAAGGGGAGGGAGATTGGGGGAGAGGGAAAAGGAGGGAGCCGGGAAGAGCTTGCAGGCCCTTGTTTCCTTTCTCCTTCCCCTTCCCCTTCCCCTTCCCCACCCCTCTCCACAAGGGATAACCACGCTAGTCTCCTTGGTAGCCGTTATTAGTCTACAGCCACGCAGGCTAACCATTTTATAATTTATTCATTACAGATATGCTCACGGCAGTTCAACTTGGCACTTATCATACAACCTTATTTTCTTTCAGACATCGACGACTGTTCTCCAAATCCTTGCAAGAATGGTGGTACATGCTGTTGTGATGGAGTTAACTATTACAAGTGTAGATGTCCACCTGGATACACAGGCAAAAACTGCGAGAAAGGTAGGTCTGATATGACTATTCCGTGCGACATTCAATTCCACAGGAAGCCCGTCCTCAATTTTTTTTCGTGATGAAATATTTTTCACCTGCAAAATATAATAAGTACAAACTTTCTTTATACGGAAGTATAAAGTTCGTGTGAAAACAACACATTTTATGAGGTATTTCTTGATAAAATCGGTTTGCCCCCTAGGCATCCCACAATTTTTGCTTAAAATTGATATATTCAAGATGGCGGCGGTATCGGTAAAAAGGTCTACTGTATTTAGTTGTTACTGCTCGTTTGATGTGCCATTGGTGCTGGGTGGATAGAGTAAAAGCTATATATCACCTGACCTGTCCTCTTACAAAAATCTCATCAAGGCGAGACAAAGTTTTGATGCTACATGATCTTGAAGTTTATAATAAGTGACAGGACCCAAATCCCTCATGATTTTAATTGTTCGCGCTTATCTATTGTCAGACATCAATGAGTGTGCATCTGATCCTTGCAAGAATGGTGCAACGTGCCACGATAGAATCAATGGCTACCTTTGCACATGCGTAGCAGGATACAATGGTCCAAACTGTGCGATAAGTAAGAAAACGTTTTTCTTTGAACTATCAAGTAGCTTCCTCACTTGACAGACAAACTGCTTGTTGGCTGGCTGACGGACAGACGACTGCTTGTCCGACTGACGAAAGGACGGACCGACGGACGGACGGACGGACTGAGCGACCGGAGGACCGACGGCGGACCGTCCGATTGATGATTCATTCACCGACCGACTGACTGACGGAGATATTCACTGACTGATCGACCGACTAACAGACTGACTGATCGATGGACCGTTTGAATGACAGACCATATGACGTATGGCTACCGACCAACCGACCGACCGACCGACCGTCCCAATTACCTGTTTATAATGATAAATAATGAACAATATTCTTTTTCCTAGACATCAATGACTGTACCGCTGGCATTTGTCAGCATGGTGGTACATGCCGAGACTTGGTCAACGACTACAAGTGTAGTTGTCAACCCGGCTGGTTTGGAAGGAACTGTGAAACCAGTAAGTTCTTCAGTCCCTAAACCCTAGTCCATATATCAAATTAGTTGTATTTCTTGATCCTTAATCCATAATTGACAGTTGCTCTTCTTTGTCTTCATTCTCAACGCACCTAGCTAGCTTTGCGCTAATTAGAATGCCTTCTCCAAACGACCATATAAGTCGGGTGTTTAAAAAGACACCAAAGGATGGCTCTCTACTTTCACACTAACCATTCTGCTTTTTTTGAAGGGGGAGGTTAGCTATTGTAATTGTTGTTGCAATTGTTGCAAACAAAGTTTGTTTGATTTGAATTATCATAGTGACCGCCCCAACCCCCCCCCCCCCCTATTCTTTAGCGCGCTGACAAAGATATCACATTTTGTTCATTGCGTGGCGACGTCGCGACGCCACCTTTACGACGCCATTTCACTTGTTCTTGTTTCTTCTTCAATTCATTACGTCGCGACGTCAATGGTCACTAGTTAAACGTCAGCTCGTAACGCCCCCTCTTTTTGCTTCGCGTAATGTTTGCGAAATCTACCTTTCCCTCTTAATTTATGCGTGACTTAATTTATGGGCGACCTTTGTTACTTCTACTTGACTTTTAACTGATGCGTGACTTCGTATGCGCGACTTCTAAATTATGCGTGACTACTAATTTCTGCGCGACTTCTTACATATCATGCGATTAATGTTAAAATTTTATATCTTCAGATGCCAATGAATGCGCATCAAACCCTTGTAAAAACAGCGCCACGTGTTTTGATGAGATCAATGGCTACAAATGTCAATGTGCTCCTGGATGGCAAGGAACTCACTGTGAGACAGGTAATTTTAATTAAAAGAGTTTGTTTTGATGTCACGCATGGTACTTGATGTCACGCATGGTACTTGATGAGGCTCTTTTATCTATTTTAAGTTTTTAAGTCTCTTAGAGATTTATTCAACGTGACTATCGACCGACCTTCGAGTTTATCATTGGAGTTACAGCCAACAAACATCTGTGTTTGACTTAAAATCTTATTTGTTACTCTCCTGCAGACATAAACGAATGTGCGTCCAATCCATGTAAAAACGGTGGAACGTGTGCAAACCTGCAGAACGACTATCGCTGTTCGTGTAAACCAGGATACACTGGAAAGGACTGCAGAAAAAGTATGATTTCACTTATTTGGCATACTAAGTTTTCTCTAGTTGTGAGGACCATTAGATTCTTCTGAAAGATTGCAATTTTTGCCACTTGATAGGCGTTGAATTGTACACTCGCATGTAGGTCCTTGTAGTCTTTACTTTCTGTTGTAATGATTTATAATTCTTTGTCCCGGTCCAAGATCAGGTGGTGGGCCTGTTACCTTCCCCAGTACGAAAACATGTTGCTGCATGTCTAAGGATGCTTAAACCTGAGCATTTAAAACGTTAATAAATATGCATCAAGTTTATTCAGAAGCTCATGAGGGGATTTTCCTTATGAGCTTCTGGTTTGGCACCGTCACGTCTCGGAACTCGATATGATCATGAACCAACAGTTTAGTCAGAAACGTATCTTACTCATGACCACAGCTGACGACAAGTTTTCAAATAATAATAATTCTTATTATTCATTCAGATATTGACGAGTGCGCACCCAAACCTTGCCAAAATGGAGGAACCTGTTACGACGAAATCAATGCATACCGATGCGCATGCGCACCAGGATATATTGGAGCAAACTGCCAGACAGGTAACTGGAAAAACAGGTTTTGATCATTTTAACAGGTTTTAAAAAACAGGTTTAGCAGGTTTTTACACAATAAACAGGGTTTTTTTTTACATTTTTAGTAATAAATTCCGAGTCTACGGCCGCTATCTAATTCGTGCAATTTTATTATTGTAATTATTTTTGCTTCCAGTTTGACGGAAAAAAATATTGATGAAGTATGTTTGTGTTTCTCCTGTAACGGTTTCGATCCTATTTTAATCTTTGACAGATAAGAACGAGTGTGACCCGAATCCATGTCTTAATGGTGCGACCTGCAGCGATAAAGTCAATGACTTTCATTGTACTTGTGTTCCTGGCTTCAAAGGAAAGACATGTTCATCAGGTAAGCCAGTAGTCCGGTTCCTTGTTAAGCGTTCGCACATTTGTGCCGAGAACCAACAAATTAACAAATGCCACTTCTGAGATAGTGGAGCCCCGTGGCGGTATTGCCTTTCTTCGAAGAGAGCGCATTAGTGTTCATTGCAATGCAGTTATATTTAATGTGGACGATCCCATTGCAAAAACGTACGCTGCTAGACGTCGAGGGACGTAACGTTCTCAATACACTTAATTTTGCGTCATCTGTACATCTATTAGTGTAGAGACGCACGAAAAAATGTTTGTTTTATATATTTGCAAATACGTGTACTTCAATCAGAGCTCACAGTGTGCGTAAGATTTTGTGCCGTCATCTGTGCTTGTTTACTTGTCATAAGATAGAGGGAGCGTAAAACACAAATCATTATATAAATTATTTTATAAAATATTTGAGATATAACGCGCGCGCTGATTGGCTGGCTTCCATGTTCATATCAGAGGACATGGCTCGCTCAAAAAACGTCGAAAATATTTTATAAAAGCAATATAAAACGATCGCTTAATATGTCTCTGTACTGTGATAGAAACACTCTGGAAGATGTAGAGCACTCGGAAAGCAAGAGAAACACTCGGCTACGCCTCGTGTTCCTAAGCTTGCTTTTCTCTTGCTCTACATCTTCCATCGTGTTTATATCACAGTACAGAGACATGCGCGCGCGTTTTATATTCCTTAAACAATATTACAATGGACTTATTCCTTATGTTGTCATTTATTTATTTTCCTAGACCACGATGACTGCGAGTCAACTCCATGCAAGAACGGTGGTCTTTGTATGGATAGGGTTAACGGTTTCAGCTGTAAATGTCAAGCGGGCTGGAAAGGAAAAACTTGTGAAGAGAGTAAGTTCTGCTTCAAGCGCACTTCTTCAAATTTATCAATTGTAACCTATGAAATAGAAAACTTGTCTTTCATTTCCAGATATCGATGAATGTGCTCCCAAACCATGTCAAAATGGAGCAACATGTAATGATGGAATTAATAGCTACACGTGCAGTTGTGCTGCTGGTTATACTGACAAAAACTGCCAAACAGGTAAGACAATAGGGTTTCACAATAGTCCAGTTTCCAATTACTAGAGACCGCTGAGCTTCATGACAAAAGGCGCATTTATGCAGCTAGGGTTAGCCTCCTTTTCAAGAAAGACCCATGGGAATGAAATTGATTTCTGTATTGTTCTTAGTCAAAATGTATTGCTTTTCTCGCTGGTATTTTCGAATAATTTACCTTGACTCGAGGCTAACCCTGCGCCAATGCGTCTGTTGTCTGATTTTACAGCGGTATGAACAAACTCGAAAAAGGTCTATTTCGGTGTGACGTCACGGCAGCCATCTTGGATGAACTTCTAAAGATTTCTCATTAGCGTCTATTGTTTGTTTATCCACATGACTACGTTTTACTAATGACTACCGCCACGTCTTTATATTTTCATTCTCAAGAAAAGCCCAGGAATAGTCTGGCTAGTCTGCCATCTTGAATTGACATTGTGTGACTTAGACTAGGCGCATTTTCGAAAAATCGGACACCTGGAGGTATTTTGGGGTAGAAGCTGGTAACATAACTATTCTAAACTGATTTTTCATTCTGAATGCGAATATGACAGTTACCAAGACGTATTCTGCAATCTCATACGTGTAAATGGTGTATTTTGTGAATTGCTACAGTCATTTCATACTAACGGCTTTTTCATGTTATTCCAAAAGTTCCCAAACTTAAAAACAATGACCATAGCTGGAAAGAGCATATCAAAATCAGTAAAACTGCAAAGTTTGAAGGATATAAGTTGATGTGAAAATATGTGTTGTATGAAAACACTTGTTGTTATGCCAGAGATACCAAGCAATAAAATAATAAATAATAACCGTTTGGGTTACTCTGTGACGTCACGTTTAGAAACGAGAGACGGGAAAGCCTAGGGACTAGGCTGCGGCTGCGTCACGTTTAGAAACGAGAGACGGGAAAACCTGGGGACTAGGTTGCGGCTGCGTTAGAGACTAGTGGCTTGTCAGTGAAACGTCGCAATACTTACAATTGTACGTTCACAAATTAACTCAATGTCTAATTAAATGACTACTTTTCGCGATCGTGAAGGAGGAGTCCATTGAATTCTTCATATTTGATCACCTCTACAGGTGATTGTTCTCGTGTCAAATCTTTAAATTTTGTCTTTCAGACATAGACGAATGCTCACCGAACCCTTGCAAGAACAGCGGTACATGTACTGATAAAGTGAATGGATATACATGTTCGTGTAAAGCAGGCTACAAGGGAGTAAACTGTGAAACAGGTAAGACAAATGTCACATTAGCCAAGTTGTTATGGCCTAGTGATGTTTGTTTGAGACTGAATGCACTTCTCTCCCTGTTGTCGTTTAAACGTGGAATGCCCGCTTTTCAAGCTAATTGGCTAGGATGTCGGAGTCCTAGCCGAGAGGTCGCCAGTCCAAGTCCTATGGACACTGGATCAGTGACTCATCCACACGGATAGCGCCATCGCTGTGTGCATCACTGTCTTAGTGTCGCTGAGCAAAACACATGGAGGGTCTCAATGGGGTGGTGGCTTTTACCGTAAATGGGCTTTTTGCGGTAACAGTTAATTTAAGTATAAATATTACACAAACAAACAATTAATTTCTGTGCGTTATGGTTAAGTTAACAGAGGACTTAATCATTAATTTTCATTGTTTTAAGTTTTAAGAATATTTTTCACTGTTTAATAACACATCAAAGCTAGCCTTACGACTCTTCTACCTTACGGCATAAGACCACCATGCCAGCTCTATTTTTCGGTACCAGTTCACGAAACAAGACTCATAAAAACCTTGACAACTGTTCTTGGTACTTTCAAAATGAGACATCGTTACAAGAAAACAATTTTGCAGCTAACATTTGTTATGGCTAATGAACAAAACTTCTGGCCTTGATACAGCTTAGCCTCCTCCGCAGGCAACACTGTTTGCTCAGTGTTGGGTGTTGGGCTTCCTGTTTAGGTGAAATGCAAGCGCGCGGATAAAATAACCGCTACAAAGGAAGCCCAAGGAGGAATAATAAGGAGTTGCCTGCGGAGGAGGCTAGATACAGCTAACAGTTAACCCCCACTGAGACCCTCTATTTAAATTTGCTTCACTCTATTCAGCTTGATTAATGAGAAAAACAATAATTAAGTTGAACATCCTTAAGGTGTGGTATGGTTGCGGAAGCTCGCAAGTTAACGAAAAACTCATCCCTTTCCAATATCTATACTTATTTGGAGTCAGTTCCTTCTACACAACGCCTAAGAAAATACAACGCCTAAGAAAGGAAGCTCAGGCTTCTCAAGTACTGAGTTTGGTTTCCCTGTGGTATTATACTCATAATTAAGTACCTGATTGTTTCCATAGATATAAATGAATGCGAAAATAACCCCTGTAAGAATGGAGGCTCTTGTGACGACAGAGTCAACGATTACCATTGTTCGTGCGTGGCTGGGTACATAGGAAAGAACTGCGAGACAGGTAATCATTTTAACTAGTTTCTAGTCCATAATTTTATTGTTTGGATAGGACCAAATTCTCTCTTTATGATACTAGTTTCTTACGTTTACTTAACGTCCGTTATGTCTCTTACGTATTTATTGCTCTTCAGACCGCAACGAGTGTGAACCCAACAACTGTAAAAATGGAGCCACCTGCGAAGACCGAGTCAATGACTACCAATGCAAATGTGTTCCTGGTTACACTGGCAGGAATTGTGAAACAAGTAAATATCTTTGACAATGTCTAAAACCATCTAATGAAGGGAAGAGGAAAAAGTAGTGGGAACAACCTCCCTCCTCCCTTTTCCCACCCCTCTCCTCCCTCCCTTACAAGGAAAACACTTTTAAGGCGGTTGGCATCGACGTTGAATATCATACTCTCAGCAGCCCTTGCTATCTTGGTGGCAAACGACGAGCATAGAAGCTGGACAGTTTAGAGGTCCGATAGCTTACTAGCTCCGCTAAGAATTAATCCTGTTAACGTTATAATATTTACTCGAGTGTTTCTCAAAGCGCGATTTACTTTAATCCCTATGATTGTTAAACTTTTGGGCAAGTTGATATTATTTGGGTAGATCAACGGAGACGATAGGTGATCAGGTCTTTCACGACACTGTCGCCTGCATTTCTCAGCCAAATATGACCACATAATTTTATTGAAATTGATTCTTATAATAATTTATTGTAATTTTGATTTAAATGAAGTCAAATCTGTCAATTGTTGCGTCGTGTAGATTACAATGACTGTGCTAAAAACCCTTGTTTACATGGTGGTACGTGCCACGATAGAGTCAACGATTTCCACTGTCAATGTGCTCCAGGATGGGATGGAAAGATTTGCCATAACAGTAAGAAGATATCCATATCTATTAGAGTGCTTACAATATATCCGTGCAAAACTAGTTGTAAGAGAAATTACACTAATTTGCACTAATTAAACAATAGAAAACAAAGGATTTCGCGCAATTTAGTACAATTTAGCTCGCTAACTTTTTCACTGAATTATTGTAAGCACTCTAATTCACTTATACAAATTTGTTCATTACATTAGTGATATTTCAGTCATTGGCCCTTTGTCGTGAGTTAATGAACGAACGAAAGCAGGAATGGACGAGTTTAGTAGCTGAGTCAATAGAATACATGCATGAATGCTTCGTTTGTTCATCAGGTTCTGATTTTCTAATCGCTTGTGTACTTTTTAAGATGTCGACGACTGCAGACCTAATCCATGCGAAAACGCTGGTGTCTGTAGTGATCTTGTGAATGACTTCACGTGTAAATGTGCTCCAGGATGGGAAGGAAAGAAATGTAATATAAGTAAGTAATCAAACAAACCAGGTCACGTGATAAATTTAATATCATATGAACGCTTAATAAACAATATGATACCATGTGATCTGAACACGTCATAATTAATGATATCACGGGATTTCATATGTCACGTGATCTCAGATCACGTGATGAATAATATATTACGTGATTTTAAATATCACGTGTTCTGAAATCACATGATGAACATATATCACATGACAAGCAATATTATACACGTCATGAACAATATAACACGTGATCTGAGATCACGTGATAAATATCATATCACATGATTTCATATATCACGTGTTTTGAATCACGTGATGAACTATTAAATGTGATGTCATTTTTCAGATATCGACGATTGTGCAAAGAATCCATGTCAACATAGTGGAACATGTAGAGATAAAGTCCACGACTATCAATGCATCTGTCCAGTAGGATACACAGGAAAGAACTGCGAAGTTGGTAAGCATGTCAGGGAAGTAGGGTTATCGATCGGTCAGAGCGCCTGTCTGTTACTTCTACTGTCCAGACAAGTTCGATCCCTAAAGTATTTCCGTTTCTATGATTTCACTTTAATTCATTTTCCTTTAGACAAAGATGACTGTTCACCCAACCCATGTCGATTTGGCGGCACATGCGTGGACAAAGTCAACGGCTTTCAGTGCTTATGCGCTCCAGGCTATGCTGGAAAGCGATGTGATGTGGGTAAGGATATAAACAAAATTTATTCTAAATAAATTTGATAGATATTTTGTGTACCTTCTGGACAAACGTAAATGAAGGCCAATTATAGCAACGAAAATACAGTTTGTCTTATTAAAGTCGCGGCTTGAATAAGGTGTAAACTATCAATATAGAAGATACTTTTACATTTACACTACGTACACAGGTCAATACGTACACAAGTCAATACGTACACAGGTCAATACGTACACAGGTCAATACGTACAGAGGACAATACGTACACAGGTCAATACGTACAGAGGACAATACGTACACAGGTCAATACGTACACAGGTCAATAGGTACACAGGTCAATGGGGCATTTGCACGAACAGGTCACGTGACCCTATCTTCCCTAAATCAAGCCGCACCATCAAAATGGACTCCAAGAAATGAAAGAGCATCTCGATATAAGTAAAGCTCCAAAGTTTCAGTTTATAAGACGAATAAGAGAAAAAATGACAGTAAATTTAAGATTATTAATATTCGTTCGGAAAAGCGCGTTGGATGGCACGAGCTTGCTATCCAATTCGTTTTTCCAAACGAATCTCAAGAAAATATCTACTCTTAAATTTACTGTCATCTCTCATGAGCTGAAAATTAATTTGCACTTTCACTAACATCGAGGTGCTCTTTCTATTTCTAACATTCATTTTGACGGTGTCCTTTGATTTAGGAAGATAGGGTCACGTGACCTGTTAGTGTATATGGCCTATTTTCGTTGAAACGAATATTTTTTCCGGTTTCGTCATCTACACTTGAGAGGCACTTTCTTGGACAAACGTGCAAAAACATGCCACGTGACATACGTTTTAAATTTATCCAGATTAGTGGGCGTAGCCTAACACGTGACCGCGACCTTGTGAGGAGCTGCTCCTCGCTCCTGCCTTCCATTTTCTCTTCCCGATTAATAAGAAAAGCTTCACTTAACTTTTTCATTTTTCTTCTCAGACATCGATGAGTGTAAATCACGATCCAATCTATGCAGAAATGGCGCGACATGCATCAACCTCGTAAACGACTATAAATGCACATGCGTAGCAGGGTACACCGGCAGGAACTGCGAAAAAAGTAAGTTACTTTTCCTCTTGCCACAGAAAAAGGGAAAACTGACCGTCAACCGACGACTAAAAGACACAAAGTATATTGTTATTCTCCGTTTCATTTCATTTTTTATATGTCATTCATTTTTTTTATTTGTCATAACCCACATTGTGACCAGATAACTCATCCATTATCTCCTGCTAAAGCTTCCTCTGTATTTTAAAAGCGTTGTTGTTGTCGTTGTCATTGCTGTTGCTATTGTTGGTTTACAGGTTCGTTTACGGTACTACTGAGCGTGCATTGACAGACCGAATACATGTTAAGCATGCAATTGTCGAGAAAAGCTCACTTACCTAACATTTCTTCTTTTGTGTGTGCGTGCATGTGTGTTTTCGTGTATTATAAGAAAGTATTACTCTTGTATAATCAAACCATTACTTTTTATAACATAGACTTATAGTCGATTAGAACTGAACTTGTATTTTCAGAATAATAGGATTCCGCACATGTTAATAGACCATAATGCACTCCAGATAGCCAATGAGCTTCTGCAATGTTTTGCATTGCACGAAGTTTGAAGATATTCAACCGAAGTACAGTGTACCTCCACGTGTTATGAGAAACATATTGACTTTAGTTTTGTTTTGTTAGATATTGATGATTGTAAGCCACGTCCATGTCAAAATGGTGGATCTTGTACTGATTTACTTAACGCTTACAAATGCACTTGTGCACAAGGATATACGGGAGATGTTTGTGAAACAAGTAAGTGTCATGCTCAAATAATGTCACACAAATTTAAGTAACGTAATCAAGGAGTCACGGTTCAGAGTACTCCGGTTACGTTACATTGTCACGCAAACACGGAAAGTCATGCGTGGTGATGTTACATCGATTGCGTCACATTGTCACACAATATCTTTTGTCAACCCGATTGTGTTACACCTTTAAGCAAGATCTTCATAGCAAATACGTGTCACACAGCTATATATTACTGTCACACAAAATATAATGAATTTGTACAAAAGTCAATTTCTGAATTTCAGACATTGACGACTGCAAAAATAATCCTTGCCAAAATGGCGGCACCTGTGAGGACAAAGTCCACGATTACAGATGCATTTGTAAGCCTGGATGGTATGGAAAGAACTGCGAAACAGGTGAGTCACCATGACGATCACCTAAAATGAGGTCACTTCACAGGATTTACCCCTCACATGTTCGTATCCTGAACCGGGACAACAACACAACCCGGCCGAGCAACAATATGCAGCTTTGTTTTCGTTTGTCGCAAAATCCAGACAGATATCTAATGCGCATGCTCAGCAGGAGAGCGTCTAAAGCACCGCCGAGCGAACAGTCAAACAAGAGCCTCTTACAGTATGCATCAGGACCGGATCCTTAATGCCAGGTTCTCTTTCATTTTCTCGCTCTTTCAAATATGCATTTAACTGAAAAGTCTTTTATTTGATTTCAGATATCAATGAATGCCTGTCCAGTCCATGTAAGAACAAAGGCAAATGCATTGATAAAGTCAATGGTTACCAATGCGACTGCATTGCCGGATGGGAAGGAACACATTGTGAAAAAGGTAAAGAATCGAAATCATCAAAACATAACAGAGCCCAACCTCAATTATTTGACCATGGTTTTAATGATAAGTAGACACTAAAATTATGACTAAAAATGTACAAATCTTCGATTGGCCCTTTCATATAAAGCTTCTTTGTCTGAAAGAAATGAATCCCAGTGGGATTCTGGTTTTCGTGGATGTCACGGCCACCGTCTCACAAAGCTAAGGGTGTGTGACTTACGAGTTCTCGTAGAGTTGCAGAGAACAAACATCTTCCTTTGGCACAGGCGGAAAACGCATACTCGGAAGTTTTAAATAAAACCATTTGAGGTTTAGTAAATCTTGAAATTTAAGGCTTTCTGTGAAAAGTTAGTGCTTATTTTTTTCCTAAAACCTCGATCGCTTTCCTAGGTCAAACAATATACGAGAAGTTCGCATAATACACGACAGTTGAATCGACGGTACTTTTATTTCTAAACACGAACGCGTCTACGAATCCCCGCCGAATTTTCGAACATGCGCAATGCGTTCGTGTAGATATTCTAGTTATACGATAGTTTGGAGTGGAATACCGTGGAATATCCCACGAGTCACTTGTATTTTCTAGTATAAACACGAGCTTTTAGGCGAGTGTATTATACAAAGAAAATACAAGTGATGAGTAGGATATCAACAGAATGCCACGAGAAACCATTGTATAACTACTTTATGCCATGCACACCATAAAATACATCCAATTACCGTAATGTTTCATGGGATGAGACAGTTGAATACCGCCGAATATACAAAGACTTTCCTGTTTTTTTATTGGCTGTATTTTCTATATGTTGTGGGATAAAAAGGTCTCTCCACTGAGATCGAGGTAATTTGAATATCTAAGTACTAGTTTCTTGTTACCCTGTGTTACAAATTTCTAGTCCCTTTTCGCCGATATGATCGAAAAACCATCTTTTTGTCTTTCAGAGAAGGACGAGTGCAAGAGCAATCCATGTCAAAATGGTGGTTCATGCAAAGATCAATTCAATGACTATCATTGCTCATGCGCACCAGGATGGAACGGAAAGAAGTGTGAAAACAGTACGTAACGACTTAGATTTGTAGATGTAATTTATAAATTATACTATAGAACAAACCTTTACTAGCATAGGCTGTAAACTCATTAGAATAAAGGGATAGCTCTAGTGTCTCGGCAATAGACCCCTTGCGACATGTTGGAATGTTGGGACAAAACAATGAATTTTAATTCTCATGAGCAAAATTTAGATTACGTTTTCGTAGAAAATTATGGAAAATGTCCCGAGAAAAAATAAAATTGGTAGCTTCATTTTAGGAAAAAAGATAAAATTCTATTTTTCCAGTGGAAAGTAATCCAGTTTCATGAGAAGTGTCAGCTAAATTTTGGTCATGAAAAATAGAAAATAGTCGTGGAAAAGTGCGCGCGCACTTTCCTCGTCTTCGTCTTTTTCAAATCGTTTGTTTTTAAGATGGCGACACATATAACGCGCGCTCTGATTGGCTGAAAAATCTATGAACTATTTCCTCATGGGCTGCACGGCTGCGTTTTTAACGTTCCAGGTTCTGTTATAAATTGGTGATGCTAAAATTAAGACTAAAGTCGAAATTGAAAAGAGTGAATTTTCTTCAGCTACCCATTATCCTGCCCGATCTTGTCTAGTCTCATTTGCTTGAGTCCTTTCGTGCGACAACCTTCTTTTACTGATAAACGTTGTTTAATTTTTGACATCTAGACATCAACGAGTGTGAATCCAAACCCTGTCTGAATGGTGGTTCTTGCAGTGACCTGGTCAATGGATACAAATGTCATTGTGCGCCTGGCTGGGAAGGCGACAGATGTGAAATAAGTGAGTGCAAATACAAGTCTGAGGACGTTTACATGGACACGTATCGGCACGACTTCGTCCTGAAACCATTCCTGGACATGAGTAGCTTCTACCTGTCTGACCTGAAAATCCTTTAAATCGTCCATGTAAACGCAGTTGCACATTAAGAGGACAATAATCTGAGAAATGAAAAGAATGCGTTGGAGTGATACTTTTTTTAGTATTTAATGTTAAGGCAAACAATTGAATCATGTCGTTCATTTTTTCAGACCGCAATGACTGCAGAACCAATCGCTGTCAGAACGGTGCTACGTGCCATGATCGAGTTAACAACTACCATTGCGCATGCGCTGCAGGATACAGAGGACGTCATTGTGAAATAAGTAAGAACAAATTCAATATGAAGTATTTTATTTTTTTCTGAAGTTTATATATCGGTCTGTCCCGACAACTAGAGATCGCACTTTATCTCTAGTGATACAGTTTTCCCCGGCCGTTAATTTTGGCCAATAGGTGGCCGTATTAACGGACTCCACTATATAAATGAGATGACTGATTTCCAAACGTTTCAATTTAGACATCAATGAGTGTGAACCTAGACCATGTCTAAATGGTGGCACATGCACTGATCTTACCAACGACTACAGTTGTACATGTGTTGCTGGATTCCAAGGCCGAAACTGTGAAAGGAGTGAGTATATATACCTTACGTTACATACCTACGTACGTTTCCTTACGTTAAATTTGCGTTTGCGTTAAGTTAAATTAAGCTCGCGTAGAATTACATACGTAACAGTAAAAATATAAATTTCTCTTATCCTTATAAGATGTCACTATATTTAAATGATTTTTATTATATGTTTAATTGTTTTCTAACTTAGTGTAACATTTATCTAGTTACATTAAATAAAATCTCTATTCCTTTGAGTAGTATTTATCTTACGTAAAAGAAACATGTTTACGTTTATGTTACGTTAAACAAACTTATGTTTTCAGATCACAACGATTGCGACCCTAATCCTTGTCATAATGGCGGCGTGTGTAGTGATCTAGTCAACGACTTCCATTGCAAATGCCGTGTGGGATACACTGGAAAAAACTGTAACAATAGTAAGTATTTGGCGGGAAAACACCTACCTTTGTTAATGAGCCAATCAGAAGTAACCAAGCACTTAACTGGTTTTCTTAATGGACCAATCACAATTCAAGCACCAGAAAGACTTGAATCAAAGCTTTGATTGATTCCTTAATTCCAGTCATGATGCTAGAACAAGTTGGATTTTCTTGAAGATAAGACATGCTTTAAACGTCTTTCTTACTAAGCCAAAACAAAAGGCTTGATCGAGTCTAATGTTTTGATTTAGATTTAAATAATAGTTTGTATCTGAGCTAGCAGTACTTTGATGAAAAAAGTTCATTGAGAGATTTCTTTAAGATCCTGACGACTGCGCAAACAGGCCCTGTCACAACGGTGCTACATGTCATGATGGTCTGGGTGACTACACCTGCACATGCGTAAAAGGATACTCTGGAAAGAACTGCGACATTAGTAAGTACCATGGGGACCCTGTTGTAGGTCTACAAAGAGATTTTTACCTTCCGTATTCCAGGTGTCAAATCTTTTCCCCTATCACTAGCGCATACAAAATCCTGCGTTACCTGTGAGCAAGATACGACATGAGCCATAGTGGTGGTGATTGGAGTAATTAAGGCCTAGTTCAAACGTCGAATCTCACATGTGCCGAATTTAATGCAAATTAGTCAAATCTTTTGTTTCCATTCATTCACATCTCATTTGCATTGAGTTTGGTACATGTGAGATGCGACGTTTGAACTCGGCCTTATAATACTTGATGTTGGCTAACAAAGACAATGCTTATGTGACAACCATTTTCACAATACCTTTTTACAAGCTGATTTGATTAAACAACCCCCATCTCTGGTTGGCACAACTATGATAAAAGTCTACGTCACACAGAGTATCAATGCGAAGTCTGTACAAGAATACTCATCCTCGACTTCCGCTATCTTAAACTTGCGAAATATATCTTTAACTACTGGTTTCCCTCGGTTAATGAACTTCCGGTATTTGACTTTCTAGACCTTGATTATATCTGTTGCGTTGTTAGATTCGATAAACTTGATGCTAATTTTCTGTTGTCCATTACAGATGTCAATGATTGTAAAGCCAACACCTGCAAGAACGGTGGCTCATGCATCGATTTAGTCAACGACTTCCGCTGTAATTGCGCACCGGGATGGATTGAGAAGGATTGTTCAATCAGTAAGTGTAGAACCAACCTCAATTCCAAACACCTCGAGCAGAGTTCCTTATAGCCCTTTGCAAAATAAAATCACGTAAAAAAATTTTTTTTTGTATCTTTCATGCGTCACGGATAATCAAAAAATATCTTTCACGTTCACAACTGAAAGAATCAAACGTTGCTTTCACGTGGACGCAAAAAGATTTTAGACCTTAAATCAGGATTCACGTCTAAATAAATCAGCCATTCACGTTTCAAAAGGTACAGACTGGCACCCTGCTCTAGGTGTTCTAACAAAGTAACTTTTGTCTGAATCAGCCAATCGAAATTTAGTGGGCTCATCAATGACAAAATAAAATCGGCCCATAAAGTCAAACTTCCCCCTAGCGATGGCTCTGCGCATGCGAATCGAACATCCTTAAAGTCCACTCTTCTTAAGTACTAAAGAACTTCTAATAGGCGACTACTTACCATGAACGATCACCCAGACTTGACGTTTTGTGCGAGATTCGACCATGCGCGGTTATGAACACGCGGTATTGCCCTTGTGGATGAGAACGAGTGACTAACAGTTCCTTTTCGTTCATTCAGATGAAGATGACTGCATGCCAAACAAATGCCAAAACGGTGCTACATGTACAGATAAAATCAATGGATATGAATGTCGCTGTAGAGCAGGATACAGAGGCAAAGACTGCGAGATAGGTGGGTATCATTATTGTTACTGAATTACCCATTACCCTAAGAGTTGTCAAATACAATAATAATAATAATGGTGATAAAATACTTGAGATACAAGGCGCGAGCTGATTTGATAGGTATCGCATTTATATCTCACAAGACTGAGACATGGCTCGCACTAAAACGATCGCTTATATTTATGTACTGTGATATATACATTCTGGAAGATGTAGAGCACTTGAAAAGCAAAACAACCACTCGGCTACGCCTAATTCCTGAACTTGTTTTTCTTGTTCTCTACATCTTGCAGAATGTTTATGTCACAGTATAGAGACACGCGCGCGCATTTTATATTGCTTAACGATAAGATGAAAAACTAATCATGTTGTGGATACTTTCAGATATCAATGACTGTAGTTCCAACCCATGCCGCAATGGTGGTTCTTGTTCTGATATGGTTAACGACCACAAGTGCACGTGCAAGCTAGGGTACACTGGAAAGAACTGTGAAACTAGTAAGTGAACTAAAGAAATGGGAGCAGATTTTGTATCTGTGTGAAACAGACAGATCCGTACTGTGACAGTATCAGTTCCGCGTTGTCTTCAACATTCCTGCCGCAATTATGCTGTGACCGTGCCGTTATCACAGTCATACTAAAACTGCTCTAACAGGTCTTGTAGATTGCCATACATTATGATTACTAAATGGAAAGTATCCGATGTAAGAAGAAGAAATTACATCATTGCACTTAATAGTGATTGAAACTTTTATAGAAGACTTATTAGATACAGTCAATACAGTCACTTATGTGAGGTGGTCGCTTACAAGAGGTAATAATTACAGTATTGGACTTAGATACAGTCAAATGTCTTGTAGATGACCACCCTTGTTATTAGGCATGGTGGTTGCTTATGTGAGGTGGTTGCTTACAAGAGGTAATAATTACAGTATTGGACTTAGATACAATCAAACATCTTGTAGATGACCACCTTTGTTATTAGGCATGGTGGTTGCTTATGTGAGGTGGTTGCTTACAAGAGGTAATAATTACAGTATTGGACTTAGATGCAATCAAACATCTTGTAGATGACCACCCTTATTATAACGCATGGTGGTCGCTTATGTGAGGTGGTAGTTTACAAAAGATAATTATTACAGCATTAGACTCAGATACGGTTAAACCTCTTAAAGATGACCACCCTAGTTAGACATAATGGTTGCTTTCAGCTAGAATAAAATATCAACAGTATTTTTTACTCGTACACTCGTTAAACATACCTACTACAGGTGCTTTACTTCCGCTATTGTATATCATGCGTCATGGAATCAACATTCCCATTTTCTTTCCTTAGACATTGACGACTGCACGCCGAACAGGTGTCAAAATGGCGGCACATGTCACGACCTGGTAAACTCGTACACGTGTTCGTGTGTTTCAGGCTACATTGGACGAAACTGCGAGTTAGGTAAGCACGTGATATACTGAAGGATTATGGGTCCTAATGACATCATGAATGTCATTCATAACCCATAATACTTTGTGGTATTAGCAGATTTAGCAAACTCAACGCGACGTGAGAACAGAAGGTAATGACGAATGCATCACATTTGTTCTTTGCGTGACGACCGTGACGACGTCGTGACGAGGCGATCAGGATGCCATTTCACTTGTTTTCGCGTCCTCCTCATTTTAAGCAAAATTCGTCAGTATGCGCGGAGTCCTCTTTCACGTCACGTCTTGTTTGCCAAGAATTTGTTTCACGATGAAACTTTCATCTGAAACTTGTGTCGATCGCCGATGCGAGACAAATTTTATAAGGGGTGTTACACGCTGAAGTTTCATCCAGAAGCTTGTTCGCGACACACTGTTGCAGGAGTAGAAAGCAGTTCCACATTTCGTGAAACCATCTCGTGAAACCGACCAGGGGAAAGCTTCAGCTAAATGGCCATGTTACATGGTGCAATGCGTCGTGAAACTTGTCTCGCCAAGGCGATTGAGGCAAGTTTCAGAGAAAAGTTTCAGCGTGTAACAGCGCCTTTATTAATAAAGTAGCTGAAATCTCCTAAGTTGTTTGCTCCTCAGTAAGCACGTGACTAATCTGTATTACAATTTGAAAACCATCATGGCGTCGTGAATAAAAGCTATCATTATTCAATGTTTTTTATCTTTGTTTTCAGACAAGGACGACTGCCACCCCAATCCATGTGTACCAAAACGGGGAACATGCACTGATCTTGTCGATGATTACAAATGCAATTGCGCCGCTGGCTTTACAGGAAAGAACTGTGAGAAAGGTAAGTCTCGTATTTTTTTTAATACGTTTTAAAAACCAGATATATATATTAATAGTGAGAACGCAAGTAAAGTTTAAGTCCCTGGTTGCACGCCCTACGAGAAACAGGAATAAAGTTCCCGACTCAAGTGGGACTCGAACCCACGATCCCTTGGATAAATGACTTCTTTAAACAAAGAGTATTTGTTCATATTATTCTTATTACTATATAGTTTTTGCTTAATAAACTTCCTCGGATCTAATATTTACGCAATTTCTTTCAGACATTGACGACTGTAAACATAATCGCTGTCGAAACAGTATTACATGCACTGACCTTGTCAACGACTACAAATGCTCATGTCACCCAGGATGGACCGGAAAGAACTGCGACACTGGTAAGAATGTAGTTTTAGCTGTGTTTTCAATAAGCTTTTGCCCTTGACGACAAATGGTAAAATATATAATGATGGACAGACAGACGGACGGACTGACTGAATTAATGATTGACGGATTGATTGATTGATTGATCGGATTGATTGATTGATTGATCGGATTGATTGATTGATTGATCGGATTGATTGATTGATTGATCGGATTGATTGATTGACTGACTGACTGACTGACTGACTGACTGACTGACTGACTGACTGACTGACTGACTGACTGACTGACTGACTGACTGACTGATTGATTGATTGATTGATTGAGATAAAGCCTTTCTTGTGCACTCATTGATGAACTAAAATGTGAACTATTTGTTGTCTAGATATTGATGAATGTCTACCAAGGCCATGTAAAAATGGTGGAACTTGTACCGACAAGGTGAACGGCTACAACTGTCAGTGTGCTGCTGGATGGGAAGGCAACGATTGTGAGAAAGGTAAGTCAACACTCTTTACTAGCATAAATACTTTAGTAATTCTCTCACAGTAGCATATCCACATAGTGGCTCTTCATCTGCTGGCACTCACACTCACTACATACAAAGCGCAATTCATATGTTGATTTTGCTGAGGGAGAAGAAACCGTAGAACCTAACTGGAGAAAATACTTGTGGCGTGGTAGAGAACAACACATCAAACAAACTCATGATCAGTTTAGTTAAAATATGATCCATCGATCGCCTCAAGCCCGAGACTCGGCCAACTATGCATGCCACCCTTTGAATGAGTACTTTGCCTTTCCTGCAGAAACACCTACATGAAATATAATATGAATATACAAAATATAACATGCAAATTCAAATTACAACAACTTGCATAATTGAAATCCATAAAGAATGGCACATATCTAGAATGGAAGAGCTAGATCTAGATTTCCTCTATGGCGTACCATCGCAATGATAATTACTTTTTTAATATCATGCCCCTTTTTGTGAGAACTGCTTATCGCTTTTTGTATGAAAGGTAATTCTAAGTCTCTGAGGTCCGTTTGTCGAGCGGTGCGATAGCCTATCGGGCCCGCTAACAACCCCGTTAAAGTTCTTCTGTTGCACCCTTTGATTATTAGATTAGATTACGGACAAGTCCACGGTTGGTCGCCCTCTTTCGCAGGCTGAGTCTCCAGCTGTCGTGATTTCTTGCTCCCGTCACCTACAGACTGAGTCTATCGCTCCCGTATTAAACTTTCTCGATCGTAAATTAACGGGCGCGATACGATAAACATTGCAGGCTTTGAGTAACGGCAACTAAAACGCTCTATTGCTAACTCATGCATTTGTTTACCTTCTATAGATAAAAACGATTGTGATCCAAACAGATGCCGCAACGGTGCCACGTGTACAGACTTGTTGAATGGTTACTCCTGTAAATGTCCGCCAGGATGGACTGGAAAGAACTGTGACCAGGGTAAGCTTAGTTACTTACCCACCCCTTCTTACTTCTAAGCCATTGGGCTTTATGTCAAATTTCCTCGCCAATTATATTAGTATTGTGATATGTAATATTTTATTTATTAATACTGGCAAATAAACAAAGTTCCAAAGTTCCAAATGTAGTCGTTAAACAGAGGTTCTACTTAGTTTTAATTGTATCAAATTTTATGCAGAAATCAATGAGTGTGCTTCTAACCCTTGTCTAAATGGCGGTACCTGCGCGGACAAAATCAATGGTTACACATGCCAGTGTGCACCAGGATGGGTTGGTGACAATTGTCAAACTAGTAAGTATGTTTTTTGTGAGAATGTTACGATGATTTATGATGATGGCGATTGTGGTGGTGTTAGTGGTTGTTTATATTGGTGGTGGTATACTGTTTTTCTGATGATAATGATTAATGATGGTTGCGGTGATTTAGTGGTGCATGTAGCAACAATGCAAGTTAGTACATTTTGTGAAGGCAATGAAGATAATCATCGAAGGTATTGTTGTAGCTAGTGGTGGTTTTGATAGTGTAGGGAGCAGTTGTCAGACTAATAAGTAAACTGTTCTTGTTAAGGGGATGATGATGATGATGATGATGATGATATGGTAGCCGTTGTGCTGCTTGCATGAGTTATATTGGTGATTATGATAGTGAGGACGATGATTGTAATGATTATGCCTCATAACTAAAACGTTTTCCCATTACAACAGTCGTTCTATGCCTTTAACAACACAATTGTCGATTTTCCAGATTTCGATGAGTGTGCTTCCAATCCATGTCAAAATAGCGGTACCTGCATCGATGAAGTCAACGGTTATCGATGTAATTGTATCATTGGTTATATTGGAAAGCACTGTGAAACTAGTAAGTAATACTTCATTTTCTTATCTTTATTTTTACGAATTAATGATTCAACTTTCACGGTAGCTCATTAAACAGACTCAATATAAGACTTACTAGTGTAACGAAAATGCTGCAGTCTTGAAAAACAGGTTTACAAGCAAACCAAGCTCAGTTTTTAATTTTGATGGAAATGACGGAACGATATCTAACATATGTGGAAAAAGTTCTATCTTTCCGGGCTTGTATCTAGTGAGGAGAAATGATGCCACTTCAGTTTGTTAGCAATTTTCAAAACACATTGTTTTGTTTCTGTAGACAAGGATGACTGTACTCCAAACCCTTGTAAGAACGGTGCTAAATGCGTTGACAAACTCAATGGATTCCAATGTCAGTGTGTGCAAGGATTTGAAGGCAACAAATGCGATACAAGTAAGTTATTTTTGTTGCTTATATTACTGGTCTGTAATTGCAGACTCTAATTGAAACTTTAGAAGACGAACACTCATCAGAGAATTTGGCTCCTCCAGCCTTGGATCACCTCAGTTTTTAGAAAAGGGCTTTAAGATTATTTCACTTTGCCAGTTTTTGACTTGAGAGAGACAACTAGTTTCAATTAAGATACATCCCTGCATACGAGAACACCTCTCAGAGTGCTCCTCCGGTTCATTTTGAACTACTCTGATTGTTTTTGAATTGCCGCGCAAACTTTTGAAACTACTGCGAAAATTGATTCGACAATTGAAACCACTTGAACTTAAGATAAAGGTAGCTTTAATTACGAAAACTAATTGCTAGAACTAGGAAGTCCTTTTACCTTGTACGGATTCGCCAACTATAACATAAACGTTATCATATGCAACACCATCTCAGCGGTACCATTAGTAGGCTAGGTTTGTAGTTGTATATACTCCTCGAGCTCTGTACAATAACAAAAATGTATGTATTACCATATATATGATCTCTGTACCAATAGCATCTTTTACTTTTTGTGGTCTATAAAATAATAACAAATGCACGTGATCTAATGTAGATACTAACGACTGCGAACACAACAAGTGTCTCAATGGTGCCAAATGTACTGACCTTGTAAATGGCTACATGTGCGTCTGTGCGCCAGGATTTCAAGGAGCAGACTGCAGTATTAGTAAGTAGAAATGGTGACTCCTTCGCATGTACTGAATCTGTTCATTTTCCCATTAAAAACATACACGACGCCAATACATTGTCTTACTGTCTTTCTTTAATTACTGAGCCTTAATACTAACTCAGATTGGCGATATTCCTCTTCCTGTCCATTACATTTACAGTGCGAATATCTTTGTCACATGTTTATCGTCACTATTATTGTCCCAGTTGTCCATTAAGATACTTTCCCTTGTAATAATCTTAGATTATTGGTAATTACATGTTCAGACTACCCAACCCAAAAACTGGCGGCGCCGGCTAAAATGGTAGTGGATGTTAAGATAAAATCAGCACCTTCGCATGTACCGAAGCAACTTATTTTCCTACCCACTATATTCACACTGCCAATGAAATTGTCCTTATTGCGTTTAAGCTACTTTCCCTTCTAAATAACCTTAGATTATTCAGCCAAAACCAACACAAACTGACATTGCGCGTAAAGATGGAATCAGCACCTTCGCAAGATGGAAAAGATGGTATTAGCACCTTCGCATGCGCAAAAACCATTCATCTATTTGCATGTATACCTGATCTTTACATACATTGCACATGATAACAATAGATTTATACACTGCACAAAAAGGCTTGTATAAGTGCCCTTAAACTAGTCTTATTTCACCCTTAAACTATTAGTTTACTGATAGTATAAGGCTGTACAATGGTGGTATAATGAACCCGTATATTTTTATAAGTAATACCATGACCCTGAGGGATATTAGTGATTAAATGTCCCCGAAGCCGAGGGAGGTTTAGTGGAAGTCCCGAGGCCGTAGGCCGAGGGACTTTTACTAAACCTCCCGAGGCTGAGGGGACATTTAATCACTAATATCCCGAAGAAGTCATGGTATTACTTTGTAATACCATGATCACCGAGGAAATAAACGAAAATATACTTCGCTGTTTGTTCATCCAAAACTTGAAAATATTATACAATTCTTTTACCAATTGTGTGTAACCCTGTTCTCTGGGGACCTTCGAAAATAGATTTCTTTGTTATATACTTACAATGAACAAGTATTTATAGGTTGTTAATCAATTCGAAAGCTAAATTGTTTTTCATAATGCTTCCTTTGCTTCGTTATGCCCATGCACAAAATAGAATGCATAGATCCCACACGCGTAAGAGTGTGCAGTGGTAAGAGGTATCGGTGCGTTAGAGAGTTATAGAGTTTCGGAACAGCGTGCAAAGTTGTCCCGATCGTCCCGATGATTGATATATGAGGGACTGTACCTCATGAATAACATGAGGGACGATTAGTTCTAATCGTCCCTCATTAATTATGGATGAGGGACGATTAGTTCTAATCATCCCTCATTCATAATTAATGAGGGAATATTAGAACTAATTTTCCCTCTTTCTATTCATGAGGGAGGGATGTTAGCGATTAAACGTCCCTCCAAAAACAATAGATCCCGAGGTGATCATGGTATTATCATGATTGGCCGCCTTGTGTACAATGATCAGGTGTCAATGTATCAGGCATCATTATACGTTCTAATACAACCATTAAATGACAAGTTTAATGACTGTAACATGGCATATACGGATAATGTCGTATCAGAACCCGTATTCAACGTCCTTTTGGAATAGTATCAGGGCCTTATATCCGATCATTTCAAGTAGTTTCAGGACTTGTATATGTGATATCAGGATTACGATTTTGCTCAGTTCATATAGTACTTAAAACCTTCAGAACCCTGTCCCATATTAAGATCCTTATTTGTCAAAAAAATTATCCAGATAAAGCTATACACATTCAGTCTTTTAGTTACTAATGATATGGAGTTTTATTTGTTATTTTTAACTTCTAAACTTTTTACTTTTAACTTTTAATTAAACTGATTCCAGCCGAACAAAATAACTTACTTCGAGGTATATAATTCACCAAAAAGAAATAAGAAATGTTTTAAAAACATTTTTAACAAGAACTAATTTACCGCGTGCAAAAGATGCGAGACTAATTAAACGACGACCGCCATCATAACAAAAGCGCGCTAACTTCAAACACCTAAATAACATGAAATAAGATCCTACGATTCGAAGGAAATGAATTTGCACACTATAATTTTAACTTGATCTAAACTTTTCCAGTTGAAAGTTGAAATGATTGTGTATACAACCTTGAGGCCTAACTTTGTGTTACAGAAATATTGTGTGTACGGCTATGTTATAGATACGTGATTTAGCACGCGGTATTTGGTGTTCTTGTTGTCGAAGCACGTAATGATGAAAATATCTGGCGTTGAATCAATCATTCCAGGTCTAGCTTCCTTGATTACAGAGAAGTTGGCCAAGTGAAATATCTAAAATACAAGTCATTCTAAATCCAATGATACATTACCTGAATTGTTAAGATCCTTTCGTTGTCGAGAGACCACATCGCTATTCCTTTCAGATGCAGTGTGTTGGCAAAAGTTCTCATCTAGATGTTTATAACCCTGGGACACTGGCTGCGTATGTAGTTTCATATCGTCGTTGTCAACGTTATCACAAAGAGTCTTGATCTCAAGATCAGTAGCCGAGACTTTGCTCGAGACTGTGTTTGAATAACCCGCTCACAACATGTGGTTTGACAAAATGCCGAACGGAAGGCCTGGTTACGATGAACACTTCTTTAAACAATACCCTTCAAATTCACTGTTGAGCGTGCGCGAATGACCATTAAGAGTGTCCCACAACCATAAAAAGCATTGACGTTTCAAGCTTAAATATTGAAGGAGAAAATTGATGACCGGTTGCACTTGACGAAAGAATAGGTACTATCAATGCGTGGCGACGTAATTATAGGCTTTGGGTCCTGGTAGTAACCTCCCATGCAGTCAAGTGAAGGCACCGAAAGTTCCTCGGAGTTTCAATAGACCTATATTTAATAGGCGCCCCGACATTCGAGGAAGGCAGGTCAAGCTCTCGCTTTGCAGAGAAGTTCGCTACTTCAACTGTAGGTTGAGAGGATTGTACCTTCGTCGCTGTGGTCTAGGGGATTTTTTTAAAAATATTTTTGGTCTTAAAACTAATAAAGGAAAATTGCCATTGCCTCTGAAAGGATTTTCGATATCTGGATGTCTGGACTATCTATACATCAAGGTTCAGATTTGTCTCAAAGATGCCTGAGTTTCTTAAAGTAGAACGTGCAACTTTACACAAAGAAAAAAAGCGATTGTACCTTACTCCTTTACTCAGAAGTAAAGGTAATCTTTATGACATCTTTATACAATAGCGTAAAGCAGTATCAGTAAAGCTTCTCTCCAACATCTTTACGGACCTTTACGCAACGTTAAGCAATGCTTAAAGCTTTCGATTTCGTTTACTACTGGTCAAGTACATGATTCAATGTTTAAGAGATCATTATACGATGTATAACAATTCCTTATTCATAGTATCAGGATTCCCTTTGTGTACGGGTCCTGATATAACCAGGATATGCCAAAATCCTTATACCACCTTGTATTATCAGTAAACTATATGTATACGAATTCATGATACAGCCTTATACAACCCATTTCATGCAGTGATACTGATTTATATATTCTTTAGATCGTGATGATTGTTCACCGAACCCCTGCCACAATGGCGGCTCATGTCATGACGGTATCAACACCTTCAAATGCATTTGTACAGCTGGATGGAATGGAAACACTTGTCAGAACAGTACGTACAATTTCCTTCTAAACTTTGTCTGAAGAGTAACAAAATAACCATGATTTTGGATGAGTGACAGCTGACAATGCGGTCAAATTTGAGGCTTGGGAAAAGTTGTCGAACAAAATATCAAAAGTAGAACTCTTCCCTTAAAGGATGCCCTTAGAATCTCCTACCTTTCACAAAGGTCAAAACAATTTTTTCCTCTTCTGATAATTGCCTCAAATGTATGTATTTCGTAATTGCAAGACTTCGATCACATAACTCTTAGCGGCCATATTGGATTGTAGGAATAACAACAATTTCCTTTCCCCTCGCGCTCGGTTGATAAAGGGAATATTGTAACAAGCCAAGCCTCAAGTAATTTGTAAGGCCATTGCATTTTATTGAAACAATTAACTGTCAATTAATATCGTTTTTGGATTTTAAGATATTGATGACTGCAGTCCAAACCGATGTCAAAACGGTGCAACGTGTATTGATAGAATAAATGACTACCAGTGTAACTGTAAAGTTGGTTATACTGGACGAAATTGCCAAACAAGTAAGTATATGTGAATGTGAAAACATTTGATTCTAAAAAAGAACTTAAAGTTGAATGACTAGATAAGGAAAGATTATTCTATTTGTTTCTCTATGTTGTATTTGTTTCTCTATGTTGTTTGCTTTTTTTGCTCCTTATTTTTGTTTTGTTTGATGTTGTTGGTTTCAGTTTGATTGCCTGTTTGCTTTCTTGCTTGTTTGTTCATTCTCTCTAACGTTATCTCAATTCAGTTTGTCTGTTCCTAAGGTAACCGCTGGGTTTTTATGATTTGCATAATCTGTCTGTCTGTCTGTCCGTCTATCTGTCTTTCCACCTATCTATCCCTCTCACACTTTGCCTGTTTGTTTGTCTATTGTAATCTAGATAATGTATGCCCCTACTTCATTCATTTTGATCATGTTTATTCCAATTCAGACCACGATGACTGCAACCCCAGCCCATGTAAACATGGCAGCACCTGCACGGACAAAGTCAACGACTACGACTGCAAATGTTCACCAGGATACGAAGGAAAGAACTGCGAAAGGAGTAAGTAGTTGTCTAGATAGTAGCTAAATATCAACAACAAGGATGTTTGATTCCAGCGTCCGGATTTTCCTTTGCAAGTACACCAGTAAACAGCATAAATCCAAGAGGACCTCTTTATCGTAACTCTTGATAGACTGCAACAGCTAGCTTGTCACAATGATGTTAATCTCGCAGAACAAATATGAACTTCGATTCACACTAGCAAAGAAATTAGTAATAAAATCTGGAATGTCTTTATTTCAGATATTGACGACTGTAAGCCCAATCCATGTGTAGATGGCCAATGCACAGATCTTGTCAACGACTTCAAGTGCAAGTGCCACCCAGGTTGGACGGGAAAGAAATGTGATAAAGGTCAGAAACTTTTTAATAATCCTCAGCGACTAGTTATAATCCGTATAGAAACATCCCCTTTATTTGAACACACCTAGTACTAAGCCTTGCAGAACACATGCACTTTATTTCCAACAGCTTTAATTCTCTTAAATGAAAATTCAATTTAAATATTTTGTTTGAATAATAAAGATTAGCTGTTTAATTGATAACTCTGGATAAACCAAACGGATCCAGCCATGGATCTTGATATGTTATTTTTTACATGGTTCAAAAAGGTGTGGTCCTTTAAATATAATCTTAAATATCTAAATGAAAAGCTATGATTAAGTCATCCTCGGGGACCCAGGGCGTCCTTTTCCCCTTTCCTTTCCTTCCCCCTCCCCCTCCGGCCCTTCCCCTTCCCCTCCCCTTTCGCCCTGAGTCTCCGAGGATGTGATTAAGTAGGGTCCAATGATGAACCTTGGGAAGACCAGAAACAAAAGGTTGCCTATGTTGATAATCTTACAAGTGATCACTGACACGAGCAAGGCCTATCCCGGGTCCTGAAGTCGCCGTTTTAATTTCTACTGCAACTTTATGCAATTTAAGGCGTTCTAAGGCGTTTTAAGAAAATGTGGAGAAATTTGTGTAATATTTTAAAGCAACTTATAAAAAGAGTTATATTAACTTAAAGGCTTCTTTGGGCTACATTGAGTATTTTAAGGCATATTAAGGCGTTTTAAGGCAACTTATGGTACGGGGGGGGGGGGGGGGGGTTACATAATTTAGTTTCACTATAACTCAGTTCTTTGCTTACAATTTTGTTTTTTAGACGTCGACGATTGCCGCCCCAACCCATGCATGAACCGAGGCACTTGTACTGACAAGATCAATGGCTATAGCTGTAAATGTGTAGCTGGATGGATAGGCGACCGCTGTGAAATTGGTAAGTCATTTACACGCATGGGCAAACTTTCTTTCACATTGCGGTATGTATATATAGATACAGTCAAGCCTCTTGTAGTCGACCTTTCTGTTTGTAGACATGGTGTTTGCATATGTGAGGTAGTCGCTTAGAAGAGGTGATAATCACAGTATTAGATGCATGCATTCAAACCTCTTGCTGCATGCACTCATAAATGTAATGAAAATTCAATCTAATAAATTAATTCTATTATCTTCAGACGAAGACAACTGCAATAGTGGTCCTTGCAAGAATGGTGGACAGTGTACCGACAGACGCAACGACTACAGTTGTCAGTGTAAACCAGGTTTCAAGGGAAAAGATTGTGGAGAAGGTACATTTGAACTCGAATTTTAGGCGAACAATGATAATAATAATTGCATTAAGTTTTTTTCAATGTGTACAATTGATAGAGGTAGCTTCCAGAGAAATATTTTTTGCATTGGTAATGGATTTTCCAAGACAACTGCTTTCAGAGATCAAAAATGCTTTTAGCTTTTTCAGCTAATGCGAAAATGCGCACTCGTGTCTTTACCAATTATGTAATAACTACCACTTTTCATGCGCCTGTACTCTGATCAACTAGATTAAAGTTCACTGGCGTGAATATTGTCCCAACAAATTTTGACGTCATGTGTGCATTTATTAGAGTACAAACGCACGGGAAAAAGAATGTATTTTTCCAATGTAACATTTAACAAAATATTTTATCCAATCAGAGCAAACATTAAATTCAGTGACTTCATCTTTACGTTTGTTCTTTAATAACACATTTTATTATATACATATCGAGATTTACCACAGAAATAGCCATCAATAAATTTCGTTTGTTAACAATCTCCGCCAATCAGAATGCACGTATCGATTTTTCACGTGTGAGAAAAACGATATGTCCAATCAGAAGCGACTTCATTTCTGATGAAACTGGCTCCTTTCAGCACTTTTTATCGAAGGATTTTCAGTCTTGGCAGTTCAATTGTTAATCTTTATTCAGTAAAAATTTCAAGTAGATTAGCTTATTTACCACCGCTCGTTCCTCGTTCGTTCGTTTTATGATACTCACAACCGCACGCACGCACTTTCCATAAAGTATTCTCTATTTTGTGGACCAATCAGAGGGCATGCATGTAATATATAAAATATTATATATTAATGCGTTATTATATTTTCATATAGATATTAACGAATGTGACTCCAATCCATGCTTTAACGGTGCTACGTGTCAGAACTTAATCAATAACTACGCATGCGTATGTGCTCGGGGATACACTGGAAGAAACTGTAAAACAGGTACGTTAGTTGTATTATTTACAACAGACAAACAGACAGACAGAGCTAAAGACATCCAATCAGACCGACCAAAAAGCAGACTATCAGACCAAAAGAGACGAGACAAGCTTTCAGATTAAAAGATATTCAAATAGAAAAATAAACTGACAAACAGGCAAACAGTCAAGCTAACTCGGTGAATGACCGGCCAACCGACTAACCAAAGGACCAACCGGAACGGCAAACCAAATGAATGAAAACGAACTGTCAAGGATACTCCAACAGACAGACGGGCACACAGATGGCTAAACACGTAGACAAAGAAACTGCCTATGTACTATTCTAAAACTCATTAATAATTCATAAGCAAATAAACCAATTGAAGACGTTCATTTGGTCACGTGTTGAGACCTTTACACTCATGCATAAATATGAGTGTTTTATCAAAATCAGTTAAAACACTCATTAATAAAACATGAGTGTTTTAACTAACTGTACTCTGATAAAACACTCATGTTTATGCATGAGTGTTATATCAGTACAAGGTCTCAGTATAGTTGTTGGATCATTGACCTCGTACAGTACCGACGAAACTTTTATTGAGTCATGCCACTGTATTCTGATGTTCAGAATTCTTTTTACGTGTGGGATGAAAATTTGATTATTCTGCGCAAGCCTATATGTATGAAAAAATGATAAGCTTATTTCTTCAGTTATAAATGGATTTTTTCATAAATTCATTGCTATAATACTTTCAAATGATGGGTTTTAGAAGTCATTTAAAAAACTCGCTGATCGTGTTTTATCGTGGATATAAACACTCAGCCTACAGCCTCGTGTCTATATCCACGATAAAACACTCCTGCTCCTTTTTTAAATATCACTTATTTTTAGTTAAAATGTGTGTATAGTGTACTTCAAAACTACTTCTTTTTCACAGACGTTGACGACTGCCAACCTAATCCATGTAAGAACAATGGTGCCTGTGAAGACATGGTCAACGCCTACCGCTGTACATGTCCTGCAGGTTTCGTCGGAACCCACTGCGAAAAAAGTATGCATATTATTCAACAAATAGATTCGTTTGTACACTAATAGATGCACAGATGACGTCAAAATGGGGGTAAACAAAAAAGTACGCCACGAATTCAAGTGGGGTGACTGCTGTTCTCGCCAAATTTTGACGTTTTCTGTACAATTATTAGAGTACAGACGCACGGAATAGCAATAGATCTTTCTCCAAAATGGCCGCCGCTCATTAGCCTTTTTTTTTTTTTTCAACCTAAGACCTGAGACCATGTTTCGCTTAGTAACTGTGCAAAAATTTAAAAGAATCCAATGAAAATCCACAGAGATATGAATTTTTCAAATTGTGAAATTTTAGACATATATGGCTTGGGGTATATGTTATACCCCCAAGACATACATTTGTCTGTAAAATTAGCAAATTTCAAAAATTCGTATCTCTGCGGATTTTTATTGCAACTTTCTAAATTTTTGCACAGTTGCTAAGAGAGACATACTCTTTAGTATTTCAGGGATCATTAAGTCTTAGGTCAAAAAACATTGCATTTGGGAATCATGTTTGGGAAAGGTCTATTGACTGTACTACAAACTCAAAAAGGAAGAACATATTTGTAAAAGTTCTTTGGTAGCATTAACATACAGTTGAGTGAGTCCTGTACTAGCCAAAGCCTCGGTTGCAGTGCATACTATCGTGTACTGACAAAGACGAATTCACAGTAAAGCAGCTCTAGTAAGCTAATTAAACAATGTATGATTTATATAATAACAATGTTTTTCAACAACTAGTGTAACGAGAACGAGGGTTTGGCTGATACATGAGTCACTCAACTGTATCTTGCATGGGAAACGGCTATTACGCGCTCCGACAAACACAACTTTCGACTGTGAATTGGTTGATACAAAATTAGGCTACCAAAAAGACAAAAGCAGAGTTTTCGAAGCTGATGTCTGAACACTACATGGTGTATCCTAATCAAGAGTTTTGTCTGACCAAACGCGTAATTATACGTACCAGCGATGGTACGTAATTTATTGACGTGAATCACAGGTAAATCATTTTCATTTCAGACGTTAATGAGTGCGCTCCTAAACCGTGTCTAAACGGAGGAACGTGTGTTGATGGCATTAACCAATACTCTTGTCAGTGCGCTCCAGGATATTACGGAACACGCTGTCAAATAAGTAAGTATGTTATTACTCGGGCGTAGCAGACAAAGTCATAATATGAAGTATTTCTTTCTTTCTTTCTTCTTTCTTTCATTCTTTTTTCTATCTGTCTTTCTTTCTTTCTTTCTTCCTTCCTTCCTTTCTTTCCTTCTTCCTTCCTTCCTTTCTTTCTTGTTTTCTTTCCTTCCTTCCTTTCTTCCTTCCTTCTTTCTTTCCTTCTTTCTTTCTTTTTTCGTCCATCACAAAATGCAGGCATGTCTCTACGGCGTATGCTCAGCCAAGGAGGGTCAGACGCCGATACGGCAGAGTAAAGAATTAGAAACTCTTCAAATATCTTTCCTCTAAGCATATGATTCCATGTCATCGAAATCATGTTGAAATATAGTCATAAAAAGTACTCTAAACGTTGTACAGTATGCAAACTTGAGTTTTGAGACAATACTAGTTGAATCAAGATTTCTTCCTGGAGCATTATCTTAGTCTTTGTAGCCCACAGTAACAAAGAAAGCTGAAATGACCTCCAACAGCCAGCTCAGTTTTTTTTTAGGAGTAAACGAAATCTGTTTAATTTTGGCGTCCGTTTTGGGAAACGACTCCACAAATTCAGCAGTGGCAGATAGTGTGTACTATTTGTACCACAGAGCTTTCTCTTTCGTCGGAAAGTTGATTTGTGTCTTTTTTCCTTTGCTGTAGTTGAATATCTCAATAAAAAGTCAAACATCGACACTTTGGCTTCCAATGCAAGTCATGGTGGGAAATCGCAGCTGCCGCGCGCGTGCACGAATTCCCGCCAAAACTGAAAACAATTCAACATGAATATTAGTGATAATAATTGACGATGTTTCGTTTTAAAATGTTCAAGTGGTCGAGGTTTCCCTAATTACGGTGTTATAAAACTGAAAACATAAATAAATGAAACAAATTAAATTGTGAAAATATGATTAGCAATATAATAAACTATTTATTAACGTACCTCGCTATACTCTGTACGTGAAAATATCAGACCGAGGTCTTGACGGTACTGACCTCGCCCTCGGTTACTAATCTCTAATAAATTACCGAGTAACTTTTTCTATTATTCCTAGATCTAGATGACTGCGCTGGCAAACCTTGCCAAAATGGCGGCACCTGTACAGATGGTGTTAATGACTTCCAGTGTAAATGTACATCAGGATACACAGGAAAAACATGCTCTGAAAGTAGGTTCTTCGACCGAATATAGTTAGTGTCTTTTCTGTGTATTATAAACGTGACTCGTACGGCACTTACATGTAATATACCTTACCCCGTCCAATAAGGAAAGGGGGAGGGTGACGTTTATGTGGTCTAAATGATTATACTCTGTGCACTTGCTGTTTTTACGCTCGGAGGAAGTATAGACGATTTTCAAAAATGGCGGCCTAGTACATGAGAACGAGGCCACAAAGGCCTTGTTACCAGAAAATAAGCGCGGCGACACTTCTATTGCTATCAAAGACGATGTGTTCCTTTTCCTTTTAAAATACCTATTTTATGTGCATTTTACAGGATAATTTTTATATATTTAGAATCATTTGATGCGATGTTGATTTTGGAGGCCTTTCTGGCCTCGTTATCGTGAACAATGAGCCCGCCATTTTTGAAAGTCGTCTATGTGTATTGCGTTTTGCCTAAATGTGAAATAGAGAATATTTTATGGTTTGCGTTGTAGATATTGATGAGTGCGCGTCTAGACCATGTCTACACGGAGCGACTTGTGAAGACAGAGTCAATGCATACAAGTGCTACTGTTCTCCTGGATATACTGGTCTTCACTGCCAAAAGAGTAAGAACACAAGTTTATAAATGTATGAGGGAGTGTAGAGTGTATCAATGAGTGGATTAATGCTAATGAGTAAATGGGTAATTAAATCAATGAAGAATACGTAAGAAAGTACGTACCAATGAACGCGGTGCGAAGGAATCATTGAAAAGATGGTGAATAGATTTGTGAATGGATAAATGGTATGGATGACTGACTGAATATGGATGGAAGAATGAATGAATGAATAAATAGATAAAGGAAGGAAGGAAGGAAGGAATGTAAACGTAGAAAGTATGAAGACAAACACGAACTTACAAATCGATAGACAAAACAAAGAAAGATCTTTCTACACAATATGATTGTTGGCAATTCTATCAGTTATTGCATGGTCAAGCTCATTCTATCCATCCATTTTTCTATCTCCCATTTCCCCTCTTTTTTAAGTTCATTTTTTTTCTTACAGACATCAATGAGTGTAAGCCCAACCCCTGCCAACATGGAAAGTGTAAAGATCTTATCAACGATTATCAATGCACTTGTGATCCTGACTGGACTGGCAAAAACTGTGAAATCAGTAAGAACTATTTCAAACTTTATTACTTTCAAAAGTGAAATGAATGTTCAGCTATAAGCACAATATTAACCCTTAAAATTCTTAAAATTATCATATATGGAACCTGAGGCCAAAATTGCTCCTGGATACACTAGTATAATTATTGGATTACTTTTATCTACATGATGAATCCGCTGCATAAAACGCGTCTGGAACCAAAATATGTCTCATTCACTGTTTGGAACGTTAAATTAAGAAATGAAAAACTGTTTTCCGTGTTTGACAGAGAAAACAGAGAAAATACAGAAAAAACAGTTCTTTACTTCGTTTATAAGATAACAAATGCACAAATTTTCGAAAAATTCAAAATTCAAAAAAAGTGACGTTAGTTTTTGGCCAATCAGAGCGCGCGTACTATCCCAATTATTTTATAAACCTCTTTACAATCATCTAATCAAAATCACTGCTATCTATAGATTCATTTGCAACACTATTGCGATTTCATACGCAATTCAACAGTTGCAGAAATAACCGAGCAATTTTGCTGTTGCACCAAAGAATTGCATGGATGACGTCAATGCACAATTAAGGTGCATTTTGCAAAAACTGTTGCAAATGGGTCTATTCGGTATATATATATAACTGTTTGTTTAAGTGTCCAAGTCTTCTAGCGCTTGCGCACTAATTGGGGGACACTGTACTTACACACACACTACCTCTGCATTAAACATTTTGCAAATAATCACTCGACTCACATGTTGTTTTTTTGCTGAGGGAGGAAAAACCGGAGAACCCGGAGAAAAAACCCTCGTGGCATGGTAGAGAACAACACATCAAACAAACTCAATTCACATATGATCCAGGCGCTCGAGCTGGGACTCGAACCCGGGCCGGACCACAGCGGTGAAAGGCCAGCGCTCTAACCGCTCGGCCAACCATGCCACCCAAATATATATGTTTAAATCCTCACTTGTTCTTCATCTTCTACAGATATAGACTCATGCACCAATAACCCTTGTGTAAATGGAGGAACTTGCACGGATACTACCATTTATAACGTGTATAGATGTTTGTGTGCCCCTGGTTTCACTGGAAAAACCTGCGCTACAAGTAAGCATCTCTCGAGTATTTCTGTATTTTAATTTTACTTATCTGTTCTTATCTATGTTTCGAAATAATAATGAATGGATGGAAATCTATTACATCGCGGACCAAACTGGAGTAGTTTTTGTAGACTGTGAATGCGGCACGGTCACGGCGCGGTCACCGAACGGCACGGTCACGTCAGAACAGGGTTACCTCACGTAACGGTCACGGCACAGCACGGTCACCGCACCGCACGGCTACTGCACGGCACGGTTACTGCACGGCACGGGACTGTGTCACACTCATACGAATATTTCTCTAGTTCACACGTAATTTTTTGTTTAAATATCTTATTAGTTGTTTTATTTCCTCACGTAACGGTCACGGCACAGCACGGTCACCGCACGGCACGGTTACCGCACGGCACAGGACTGTGTCACACTCATACGAATACTTCTCTAGTTCACACGTAATTTTTTGTCTAACGATCTTATTAATTGTTTTATTTCTATTTCGATAGACATCGATGAATGTGGTCCACACCCGTGTCAGAATGGAGGAAGTTGCATCGATAGAGTCAATGGTTTTAGTTGTACATGTGTACCTGGTTATGGTGGACATGACTGTTCTATGAGTAAGTAAAACATCTATAATACGAATATGTGACAAATTATGATCACAAAATTGCGTACTTTTTCATGCAGATTTATGTGGAGTACTTCTTCTTAATTGTCCTCATGCTATTGGCTATGCACTCTGGTTTAACAGATAGTACTTAACTCATGAAAAAGACCAAATTTATTATCTTTTATCTCTAAGCTTTTATGCACTTGTAGCAATCAGAAGTATTGAGAACAAACCCTTTGAAAAGAAAAAATGTCAAAGATATCTTAGAAATAACATTTGTAATGGACCAGAAAGCCCAATTAAGGTTTAGATTCAATTTTTCCCCACGAATCCTGTGAATTATGTCAATTGTAATTTCAGACGCGAGTAATTTATCAACTTATCCCAGTCAATAAGGGCTCGCGTGATTACCCTATCGCATAATGACGTCACACCAAAACATTTTATTGTTTTGACGCTAAGGATTATGGTCGCCAGAGGGGATCAGAGTGATTGCATATTAAATAAAATGCAGATGAGCAATCACTGATACATGATATATATCAAAACTCGATACATTGAAGTTCTACTTCAAAAAGGAATATTAATAGGTCCCAATTTCCACTGTTTCTGAGCATCTATCCCCAATGTAAACATACTGTGACGTCATTATGCGATAGGGCAATTCTGTGATGTCATCAGTGTGTCTATATTTTAATTACGCACGGTGATCGTGTATCATATGGTTTGAATTTAGACATCAATGAGTGTGCAAGTAAACCTTGTCAAAATGGTGGCAAGTGTTTGGATCAAGTCAACGCGTATCGCTGCTACTGTAAACCAGGTTTCGTTGGAACAAACTGTGAGACAGGTTAGTTTATTCTTTATGCCAAAGATCATATTTGAACTTTGTGCTTTTCTTGGGCTGCCTTTGCAAAAACGGCCGTGAGGGACTGGAACCTAGACAGTGAAAAAGAAGTCCTCCAGTCCCAGAGATCTAAAAGAGAGGCTAAACATAATGGATTTTTTGAATTTTTTCCAGACTTCAACGAGTGCATGTCTCAGCCTTGCCTCAATAGAGGCACTTGTACTGACAAAGTCAATGGGTATGAGTGCTCATGCAGGGCGGGATACACTGGACGCAACTGTGAAAGAGGTACGGGTAACTTGTTTTTAGATGATGCCGGATTTTTTACGCTCTAAAGGTTTTTGGTAAGCAGGGAAAGGGAAAGAGAAAAGGAAGATAGGCTCGGATACCATAATGCCAACTCTGCACGTGACATAATCTCAAAAAACGTCGCATAATGTGACCACGCCATATGAAATTAATATTTTTGTACTACAAAGGTCTTTTTTAAATGAACATCGATATTCTATAAGTAATGGTTTTGTAAAGCATTTCAAGAGAAAATTCAGAACAAGTATATAGGACTTCTCAACGACGTCATTCGTCATTTTCAACTCCCTAGTTTAATGATCAATTCGTACGTTTCCATTAGCAAAAGTTGTCGATTTTCTAATTTTGTTAATAAAGACATCTTTTCAGATCAAGTTTGCTTTTATTCCTGACTTTTTTGGATGGGACTACATCCTTTCGTTCAGTGGAATTGTTATGTGACAACAAAAGTCACGCAATAGGAGTTTAAGAAATGTAAAGCTTGCATGAAGCAGAAGCCGAGTCAACATATGCAGATTCAGTAATGCACTGTCCATTGCACAATGCATCTGCCTGCGTATGTTGCTTCTGCTTCTGCTTCTGCTTCCATCGTCCTTGAGAGCTAGCTATGAGAATTATATTTTACGATTTGGTTATTCAAACTAGACTGATTCGTGACAAAAATAATTCAATCCTGACTTGATATTTCTAGATAATGACGATTGTGCTTCCCATCCGTGCCAGAATGGAGCAACGTGCATTGATAAAGTCAACAACTACGAATGTCGATGTTTGAAAGGATTCAGAGGACGTAACTGTGACGAAAGTAAGTTTAGGGTGTGTTCACGTGGTCGATCCGTCCCTCGTGTTGTGTTCGTCACGGGGATGATTTTTACATGTGAGAAGTTTACATGGAGGCCATCTAGGATAAGAATTCAATTACGTTCGTCATATCAAGAAATGTCTTATAAAATATGCTATTTTCGCACGAGCGCCTTCTTCTATACAAAGAAACTTTGTACTGACCATATTTGGAAGTTGGAATAAATTTTCATCTTAAAAAAGCGATTTTCTTCGAAAATTTCATCCAGATTTACAGCCATTCGAAATTATCCACTTTAGTGCCTTTGTAATTGGATTCCTTGCTCCCTATACAAATGTTGTTGGCTGCAGTAAGTCTGTCCAACTGATTTAAAGGTAGCAGATTCGAGACTTTGCAGCAACATGTAAGGGGAGTGTTGTGGTGGTTGGGATGGGGGGAGGCGTATTCAGTAAGATCCACTGTGCAAACCTCCAAAAGCCGGTCGGGCCAACAATTCTAAAAAATGATTGTATATAAGATAAATACTGAGCATGAACAATTTTGTTTAGATATTCCCGACTGCGATCCCAACCCATGTAAGAATGGAGGAAAATGTATCGATGGTGTCAACTCCTATGCATGCGTCTGTGCTGGGGGATGGAAAGGAAAGAACTGTGAACAACGTAAGTAAATAAATGAATGAATGGGAATGGATGGATGGATGGATGGATGGATGGATGGATGGATGGATGGATGGATATTCCTTCCAAGGTCCTGGTGACGGGCCTGGAATGAATAAATAAGTGATAGAATGTAAGAAAACATAAATGAATAATGCAATGAGATTTTTCTCTCTCTCCTCTAGACATCAACCAGTGCAGCAGCAATCCTTGCCAGAACTTTGCCACGTGTTACGACAGGATCGACCGATACGAATGCGCATGTCAACAAGGCTATGAAGGATACAACTGCGAGAAAAGTAAGTTGCAGTCAAATCTAGATAGACCTATTTCAAAATGTGTAGTCCGACGATAGGCCTAAAGCCCGAGTGACTAGCCTGAGAAGAAGTGTGAGTAGCTGCGCAATTTTACTCATTACAATTTTTAAACAAATGCAATTCTTTGTGGACGAGATGTTGTGCAGACATTCGTGTGGCTTTGTTATTTTGTGCTTTGTTAGCGAAAAGATTCCGATTTCGCTCCCTTTATGATAAGATAAGAGATTCTTCTTATATTTACGTAAGCATTGTTGTATTTTTAGAACTGAACTACTGCAAACGCGGCATCTGTAAGAATGGTGGACGATGTTACGTGTCACGTAGGAATAACGTTTGGTACTGTAGATGTCGCTACGGCTTCTCAGGAGAACGTTGTGAAAATGGTAATAAAGAACGAATTTATAGCCTAATACTTTTACGCAACCGTTCCGTCATTATATTGTAGAAAGCCATATATGTAGTTCCGTAGCTGCACTGCAGCGGAAACTATAGCTAACGTAAACGTAAGCACAGTGTTCCCTAAGTGAATTTTACATTATATGTAATAGTACTTTAACATTACCGTAAAGGTATCAAAACTCTATTGCAATCGTACCGTAATTTTCGTGTACAAGTATTGAGCACGTAACGTAACTGTCACGTAACCGTAGCGCAGTAATACCATGATGGAACAAAGTTTGTGATTCCCACCAGGTATGTCAGGAAAATGCGCTTACAAACCATGTAGAAACGGTGGAAGCTGCTGTGAAGATCCAAACACACCTCGTGGATACAGGTGTAAATGTGCTAGAGGTTACGAGGGCGTGTACTGTGAACGAGGTTAGTAGAATGGTGGAGACTACGGGTAAAGGGGATATGTAGGAGGCCACAATTGGTGCCATTTTAGAATGAACACAGGGGAGAAAACAAAGTTTTCTTGGAATATATCGAACAATAAGTGATATATCATGGTGGAGAATAATATTTCGTTATGAAAACGGGAGGAGAGAGAGACAAAAATGTCATTGTATGAACAGAATATGGAGTGGTGAATTATGGGCAATAGACTGTAAAGCTAAGCACGCATGGAGGAGATCTCGGGTGATGGTATTTTAAAATGAATACGAGAGGAGAGAAGCACAATTGCAGCAAACATGCATGAGTGATGTATTATGGAACAAACAGAACACGGGTAAAGGAAGTATATGGAGGATCGAGATCACGGTCGATGGTATTTCAAAATAGAATCGGGGAACCAAAGTTTCATGGATTGAAATAATACCGAATGACAAATTTAGGAGAAGAAATGGGTAAAGGAAAAACGGAGAAGAGCATGAATGATAGGATTTCAAAATGAATGCTCGGGGTGAGAAAACAACTTTTGTGAAAGACAAAGAACATGGACTGATTGTGAACATGGAGGAGACCACGGGTGATATGGTAATATAAAACACGAAAAATCCTGGAAAATGGAAAACAAGTTGTTATATGAGCTTAATAATCTTTCTTCGTGTACCAGACACAGTTGACATGATTCAATATAAACAAGCACTGAAAGACTTGATAACAAAAAACTAGCAGAGAATATATATGCATATATGTTCTGGTACGCGGAGACATATAAGACACTTTGGTACTGAGAATTAACATACGTTACGATATTTCTCTTTATTTTTACAGCCATTGAGCGCCACACTTGTAACAGATACCGTATGATGCAACATCGCAACAAAGGTACTTCATATTAATTAAGTTAGGGGATGACTAACACTTTTCAGCATCTCACAACTATCCTTATGTTATATCTCCTCTAATTCCTATATACCCCTTGATCTTTTTTCTCCTCTCTTTTCCTCTGGTCTCCTCCCCTCCTCCCCTCTTTACTCCCTTCTTCTCCTTTCCTCTCATATAACTAATCTTGTGCCATCGTTTATGCTATTTTCAAGGAATGCCATCCTTCAGTAGGCTCTACAGAAAGTACCCAGGTTATAATCAGTGCAACTCGAGATGGCTTAGAAAACACACTGCCCTTGGCTATGTTGGTAAAGAACAATCCAGTGCTGTTCGACTTAGCTACGCTCTAATTTCATCAGGTAATTATTACTTCATCCCCATCATTGTGCTTATCATTCCATCATCAGCATTCAATCGCTACCACACTGATCATCATCATCATCATCCTTGCCATAGTAATCGTTCTTAATTATACTTTTTCTAACAGGATTCAATATTCGCATCAAGAAGGGACAGTGTGACTGGTCAGGCACAGTTGGTGGCTACAACAAGAAATACATCGCACGTGTGGCAACCATGTGTTGTTACTTGCAATATGTGCTTGGCCAACCTGACTTGGTGTCCGATGACCCCAATGACTACAAGGTAAGAACACGTGACCTCTTGATCTAGTAGTCTCATAAATGTATCAACTTTATGTAAATGTGGCAAGACCGCTGATAACAAATATCGCAGCCTCGTATGTTTCAGACTTCTGTTCATGATAGTAGTATAACAGTCTCGGTAATGCGACAAGGCTGCTAACAGCAGTAAAGCAGTGTAATATAAGCGTGACAAGACGCATAGGGGTGTCTTGTAATATAATATCGCAGTCTTATAAATGTGGCAGAAATGCTAACAGTAAGGCCCGGTTCACACGACGGCATAAGTATAGACATAAGCATAAGCATATAAGCGTTCTTCACCGGTTCACACACGCAACATAACGTCATAAGCATAAGCATAAGCATAAGAAAATGGAAAAGTTTTGTTTTCTTATGCTTATGCTTATGACTATGAATATGCTTATGTCGTTGTGTGAACCAGGCTTAACAATACCACTCACATGTTACAGCGCATGCGTCAATAAAAAGACCGCTGACAGTTGCTTACAGGCTCATAAAGATATGATGAGATTGCTACACCCAAAACGGTTCATTTATAATGTTTATTCCATTAGGGTCGCCGTGGTATCATCTTCTTCCAGGATTGTGGCTACTCAATGCCTGAAGGTCACGTAGATCTATGGAATGGTAAACGCTGCAAGGGCGACAAAGTCTTTAATTCCTTCTTCAGACGATGCAATAGAATCAAACTCTACTGCCTTGCCTAGACAGACTTAGACCTACTTCTTCCCCTAGACAGACCTAATGCTTTTCCTAGATAGACCTAGACCAAATGTTTTACCTAGATAGACCTTCAATGGACGTAGACCTACCCCTTTCTTTAGATAGACTTATTTCTGCTTACTCTAGGTCTGCCTTCCAAGATGAATCTAGAAAATATCGATGAGATAAATAGAGTAAGAAAATATTTGCAAAAGACTTCAAAGATATTTATTTATACAGCTATCCCTTTTAAACACCATTTTTGTTTAATTAAAGTGTAGTTGGTTTTTTTTGTTTGTTTGTTTTTTGTTTTTTGTTTTTTTTTTTTTTTTTTTTTTTTTTTTTTTTTTTTTTTTTTTTTTTTTTTCCAGTGGATTAATTCAATTCAGTTATTTTCGTAAATGTTATGATTTTGTTTGATTGTTGATTTTTGAATTTCATTGGGATTGTTTGTTTTGTTTTGTATTGTTTTTGTTTTGTTTTTTGTTTTGTTTTGTTTTGTTGTTTTTGTTGTGGTTGTTTTTTTTGTTGTTTTTTGTTTTGTTGTTTTTGTTGTTGTTGTTGGGTTTTTTTGGTTTTGTTTTGTTTTTGTTTTGTTTTTGGATATTTTTAATTTAATTTTAACATTCACAGTATGAATCCTTTTGAATCCTTTTTGTTCAGTTCCAATTGGCTTTTTTTGTTATTCCAAATGATTCATAGTAATACCATGTTCTAACACTGAAGGCTTTTGCAATTATTTCTTAGGGGTTTTGTTTAGATAATTACCTACAATACTTCTATACCATGTCTTGTAATGTTGGGCATTCTCTAACGACCTTAGAGATAATATGATGATTGGAGCGCTGTAAGAATTCACGGGGGAAAAAGATAAATGAGGTTAATATAAATGTAATAAATGAGAGACAATAAAGCAAATATGATTAAAGACATATCTTCACAACGAGTAGCATTTTGTTGATAATGGTTTGGGGCACATTTCACCATTTTGCATGGTCTATATATAGCTCTTGCTTTACGAATTTTGCATGTGCTATAGCCTTTGCATGTTGTCGATTTTGGGCCATTTTGCATGGGCTATAGCCTTTCCAATTTGTGGAATTTTGGCCATTTTTGCGCATTTTGCATGGGCTATAGCCTTTGCATTTTGTCGATTTGGGGCCATTTTTGACCATTTTGCATGGGCTATAGCCTTTGCATTTTGTCGATTTTGGGCATTTTTCACCATTTTGCATGGGCAATAGCCTTTGCATTTTGTCGATTTTGGGCTATTTTTGACCATTTTGCATGGGCTATAGCCTTTGCATTTTGTCGATTTTGGGCCATTTTTACGAATTTTGCATGGGCTATAGCCTTTGCATTTTGTCGATTTTGGGCCATTTTTGACCATTTTGCATCGGCTATAGCCTTTGCATTTTGTCGATTTTGGGCCATTTTTGACCATTTTGCATGGGCTATAGCCTTTGCATTTTGTCGATTTTAGGCCATTTTTGACCATTTTGCATGGGCTATAGCCTTTACATTTTGTCGATTTTGGGCCATTTTTGCGCATTTTGCATAGGCAATAGCCTTTCCATTTTGTCGATTTTGGGCCATTTTGGACCATTTTGCATGGGCTATAGCCTTTGCATTTTGTCGATTTCGGGCCATTTTTGCGCATTTTGCATGGGCTATAGCCTTTTCGTTTCGTCGATTTTGGGCCATTTTTGACCATTTTGCATGGGCTATAGCCTTTCCAATTTGTGGAATTTTAGCCATTTTTGCGCATTTTGCATGGGCTATAGCCTTTGCATTTTGTCGATTTTCGGCCATTTTTGCGCATTTTGCATAGGCTATAGCCTTTGTATTTTGTCGATTTTCGGCCATTTTTGACCATTTTGCATGGGCTATAGCCTTTCCATTTTGTCGATTTTGGGCCATTTTTGACCATTTTGCATGGGCTATAGCCTTTGCATTTTGTCGATTTGGGGCCATTTTTGACCATTTTGCATGGGCTATAGCCTTTGCATTTTGTCGATTTTCGGCCATTTTTGACCATTTTGCATGGGCTATAGCCTTTGCATTTTGTCGATTTTGGGCCATTTTTGACCATTTTGCATGGGCTATAGCCTTTGCATTTTGTCGATTTGGGGCCATTTTTACGAATTTTGCATGGGCTATATAGCCTTTGCATTTTGTCGATTTTGGGCCATTTTTGACCATTTTGCATGGGCTATAGCCTTTGCATTTTGTCGATTTTGGGCCATTTTTGACCATTTTGCATGGGCTATAGCCTTTGCATTTTGTCGATTTGGGGCCATTTTTACCATTTTGCATGGGCTATAGCCTTTGCATTTTGTCGATTTTGGGCCATTTTTGACCATTTTGCATGGGCTATAGCCTTTGCATGTTGTCGATTTTGGGCCATTTTTGACCATTTTGCATGGGCTATAGCCTTTGCATTTTGTCGATTTTGGGCCATTTTTTCGCATTTTGCATGGGCTATATCCTTTGCATTTTGTTGATTTTGGGCCATTTTTGACCATTTTGCATGGGCTATAGCCTTTGCATTTTGTCGATTTTGGGCCATTTTTACGAATTTTGCATGGGCTATAGCCTTTGCATTTTGTCGATTTTGGGCCATTTTTGACCATTTTGCATGGGCTATAGCCTTTGCATTTTGTCGATTTTGGGCCATTTTTGACCATTTTGCATGGGCTATAGCCTTTGCATTTTGTCGATTTTAGGCCATTTTTGACCATTTTGCATGGGCTATAGCCTTTACATTTTGTCGATTTTGGGCCATTTTTGCGCATTTTGCATAGGCAATAGCCTTTCCATTTTGTCGATTTTGGGCCATTTTGGACCATTTTGCATGGGCTATAGCCTTTGCATTTTGTCGATTTCGGGCCATTTTTGCGCATTTTGCATGGGCTATAGCCTTTTCGTTTCGTCATTTTGGGCCATTTTGACCATTTTGCATGGGCTATAGCCTTTCCATTTGTGGAATTTTAGCCATTTTTTGCGCATTTTGCATGGGCTATAGCCTTTGCATTTTCGATTTTCGGCCATTTTTGCGCATTTTGCATAGGCTATAGCCTTTGTATTTTGTCGATTTTCGGCCATTTTTGACCATTTTGCATGGCTATAGCCTTTCCATTTTGTCGATTTTGGGCCATTTTTGACCATTTTGCATGGCTATAGCCTTTGCATTTTGTCGATTATGGGCCATTTTTGACCATTTTACATTGGCTATAGCCTGTGCATTTTGTCGATTTTGGGCCATTTTTGAGCATTTTTGATGGGCTATAGCCTTTGCATTTGTCGATTTTGGGCCATTTTTGAGCATTTTGCATGTGCTATAGCCTTTGCATTTTGTCGATTTGGGGCCATTTTTACGAATTTTGCATGGGCTATATAGCCTTTGCATTTTGTCGATTTTGGGCCATTTTTGACCATTTTGCATGGGCTATAGCCTTTGCATTTTGTCGATTTTGGGCCATTTTTGACCATTTTGCATGGGCTATAGCCTTTGCATTTTGTCGATTTTGGGCCTTTTTGACATTTTGCATGGCTATAGCCTTTGCATTTTGTCCGATTTTGGGCCATTTTTGACCATTTTGCATGGGCTATAGCCTTGCATGTTGTCGATTTTGGGCCATTTTTGACCATTTTGCATGGGCTATAGCCTTTGCATTTTGTCGATTTTGGGCCATTTTTTCGCATTTTGCATGGGCTATATCCTTTGCATTTTGTTGATTTTGGGCCATTTTTTCGCATTTTGCATGGGCTATAGCCTTTGCATTTTGTCGATTTGGGGCCATTTTTACGAATTTTGCATGGGCTATAGCCTTTGCATTTTGTCGATTTTGGGCCATTTTTGACCA